>CM069857.1:5956834-5959334 GCA_036172795.1 Pelodytes ibericus
TACACTGATCAGCCATAACATTATTATATATATATACACTGATCAGACATAACATTATTATATATATACACTGATCAGCCATAACATAATAATATATACACCGATCAGCCATAACATTATTATATATATACACTGATCAGCCATAACATAATAATATATACACCGATCAGCCATAACATTATATATATATATATATACACCGATCAGCCATAACATTATTATATATATACACTGATCAGCCATAACATTATATATATATATACACTGATCAGCCATAACATAATAATATATACACTGATCAGCCATAACATTATTATATATACACTGATCAGACATAACATTATTATATATATATACACTGATCAGCAATAACATTATTATATATCCACTGATCAGACATAACATTATTATATATATACACTGATCAGACATAACATTATTATATATATATACACTGATCAGACATAACATTATTATATATATATATATACACTGATCAGTCATAACATTATTATATATACACTGATCAGACATAACATTATTATATATATACACTGATCAGCCATAACATTATTATATATACACTGATCAGACATAACATTATTATATATATACACTGATCAGCAATAACATTATTATATATCCACTGATCAGACATAACATTATTATATATATACACTGATCAGACATAACATTATTATATATATATACACTGATCAGACATAACATTATTTTATATATATATACATACACTGATCAGTCATAACATTATTATATATATATATATATATACACTGATCAGTCATAACATTATTATATATATATACACTGATCAGCCATAATATTATTATATATATACACTGATCAGCCATAACATTATTATATATATACACTGATCAGCCATAACATTATTATATATCCACTGATCAGACATAACATTTTTATATATATACACTGATCAGCCATAACATTATTATATATATACACTGATCAGTCATTACATTATTATATATATATACACTGATCAGTCATAACATTATTATATATATACACTGATTAGCCATAACATTATTATATATATACACTGATCAGACATAACATTATTATATATATACACTGATCAGACATAATATTATTATATACATACACCGATCAGCCATAACATTATATATTTACACTGATCAGTCATAACATTATTATATATATACACTGATCAGCCATAACATAATAATATATACACTGATCAGACATAACATTATTATATATATACACCGATCAGCCATAACATTATATATATATACACTGAGCAGCCATAACATTATTATATATATACACTGATCAGACATAACATAATAATATATACACTGATCAGACATAACATAATAATATATACACTGATCAGATATAAAATTATTATATATATACACTGATCAGCCATAACATTATTATATATATACACTGATCAGCCATAACATTATTATATATCCACTGATCAGACATAACATTATTATATATATACACTGATCAGACATAACATTATTATATATATACACTGATCAGACATAACATTATTATATATATATATACACTGATCAGTCATAACATTATTATATATATATATACACTGATCAGCCATAATATTATTATATATATATACACTGATCAGCCATAACATTATTATATATACACTGATCAGACATAACATTATTATATATATACACTGATCAGCCATAACATTATTATATATATACACTGATCAGCCATAACATTATTATATATCCACTGATCAGACATAACATTTTTATATATATACACTGATCAGCCATAACATTATTATATATATACACTGATCAGCCATAACATTATTATATATATACACTGATCAGCCATAACATTATTATATATCCACTGATCAGACATAACATTTTTATATATATACACTGATCAGCCATAACATTATTATATATATACACTGATCAGACATAACATTATTATATATATATATACACTGATCAGCCATAACATTATTATATATATACACTGATTAGCCATAACATTATTATATATATACACCGATCAGCCATAACATTATTATATATCCACTGATCAGCCATAACATAATAATATATACACTGATCAGACATAACATTATTATATATATACACTGATTAGCCATAACATTATTATATATATACACTGATCAGACATAACATTATTATATATATATATACACTGATCAGCCATAACATTATTATATATATACACTGATTAGCCATAACATTATTATATATATACACCGATCAGCCATAACATTATTATATATCCACTGATCAGCCATAACATAATAATATATACACTGATCAGACATAACATTATTATATATATACACTGATCATCCATAACATTATTATATATATATACACTGATCAGACATAACATTATTATATATATACACTGATCAGCCATAACATAATAATATATACACCGATCAGCCATAACA
>CM069857.1:5961834-6269334 GCA_036172795.1 Pelodytes ibericus
ATAACGTTATTATTATATATATATATATATATATATACACTGATCAGCCATAACGTTATTATTATATATATATATATATATATATATACACTGATCAGCCATAACGTTATTATTATATATATATATACACTGATCAGCCATAACATATTATATATATATATATATATATTTACACTGATCAGCCATAACATTATTATATATTTACACTGATCAGCCATAACATTATTATATATTTACACTGATCAGCCATAACATTATTATATATATACACACTGATCAGCCATAACATTATTATATATATATATATATATATATATATATATATATATATATATATATATATACACTGATCAGCCATAACATATTATATATATATATATATATATATATTTACACTGATCAGCCATAACATTATTATATATATACACTGATTAGCCATAACATTATTATATATATACACTGATCAACCATAACATTATTATTATATATACACTGATCAGACATAACATTATTATATATACACCGATCAGCCATAAAATTATTATATATATATACACCTAACAGTCATAACATTATTATATATATATATATATATATATATATATATTTACACTGATCAGCCATAACATTATTATATATATACACTGATCAGCCATAACATTATTATATATATACACTGATCAACCATAACATTATTATTATATATACACCGATCAGCCATAAAATTATTATATATATATACACCTAACAGTCATAACATTATTATATATATACACTGATCAGCCATAATATTATTATATATATATATCCACTGATCAGCCATAACATTATTATATATATACACTGATCAGCCATAACATTATTATATATATATACACTGATCAGCCATAACGTTATTATATTTATACACTGATCAGCCATAACATTATTATATATATATACACCTATCAGTCATAACATTATTATATATATACACTGATCAGCCATAACATTTTTATATATATATACACAGATCAGCCATAATATTATTATATATACACACCGGTCAACCATAACATTATATATATATATATATATATATATATATATATATATATATATATATATTACACTGATCATCCATAACATTTTTATATATATACACTGATCATCCATAACATTTTTATATATATACACTGATCATCCATAAAATTTTTATATATATATACACAGATCAGCCTAAACATTATTATATATATAATATACACTGATCAGCCATAATATTATTATATATATATATATATATATATATATATATATATATATATTCACTGATCAGCCAAAACATTATTATATATATACACTGATCAGCCATAATATTATTATATATACACTGATCAGCCATAATATTATTATTATATATATATATATACACTGATCAGACATAACTGAACTGACTGCTTATAACTACACAGCAATGAAAAGCTTAGTGATGTACAGCATGTGAGTGTATCCCAGTTATGTGCAGTGTGTGAGTGTATCACAGTAATGTGCAGTGTGTGAGTGTATCACAGGCTCCACAGCAAGAAAACTCCCAGTAATGTGCAGTGTGTGAGTGTATCACAGACTCCACAACAATAAAACTCCCAGTAATGTGCAGTGTGTGAGTGTATCACAGACTCCACAACAATAAAACTCCCAGTAATGTGCAGTGTATGAGTGTATCACAGACTCTGCAGCAATAATACTCACAGTAATGTGCAGTGTATGAGTGTATCACAGACTCCACAGCAATAAAACTCCCGGTAATGTGCAGTGTATGAGTGCATCACAGGCTCCACAGCAATAAAACTCACAGTCTATGTGTATAGAACTAGAAAGCTGTGTCCCACAGAACTAGAAAGCTGTGTCCCAGAGAGCTGTGTCCCATCGAACTATGGAGCTGTGTCCCATCGAACTATGGAGCTGTGTCCCATCGAACTATGGAGCTGTGTCCCATCGAACTATGGAGCTGTGTCCCATCGAACTATGGAGCTGTGTCCCATCGAACTATGGAGCTGTGTCCCATCGAACTATGGAGCGGTCTCCCATCGAACTATCGAGATGTGTCCCATCGAACTATCGAGATGTGTCCCATCGAACTATCGAGATGTGTCCCATCGAACTATGGAGCTGTGTCCCATCGAACTATGTCCCATCGAACTATGGAGCTGTGTCCCATCGAACTATGTCCCATCGAACTATGGAGCTGTGTCCCATCGAACTATGTCCCATCGAACTATGGAGCTGTCTCCCATCGAATTATGGAGAGGTCTCCCATCGAACTATGGAGCGGTGTCACATCGAACTAGAGAGCTGTGTCCCATAGAACTAGAGAGCTGTGTCCCATAGAACTAGAGAGCTGTGTCCCATCGAACTAGGGAGCTGTGTCCCATCGAACTAGGGAGCTGTGTCCCATCAAACTAGGGAGCTGTGCCCCATCGAACTAGGGAGCTGTGTCCCATCGAATTAGGGAGCTGTGTCCCATCGAATTAGGGAGCTGTGTCCCATCGAACTAGGGAGCTGTGTCCCATAGAACTAGTGAGCTGTGTTCCATAGAACTAGGGAGCCGTGTCTCATCGAACTTTGGAGCTGTGTCCCATCGAACTAGGGAGCTGTGTCCCATAGAACTAGTGAGCTGTGTTCCATAGAACTAGGGAGCCGTGTCTCATCGAACTTTGGAGCTGTGTCCCATCGAACTAGGGAGCTGTTAATTAATCATAGTGGCCAACAGTCCCAAATTGTGGAGACAGTTCATTTTTTAGTGGGTAGAATTTGAGTCTGTGCCTAACTGCTGGGACATCGACAATAATCTACATGTGTCTGCTTGTGTCTGCTCCGGACAGGCTGATGGAGCATCGACAATAATCTACATGTGTCTGCTCCGGGCAGGCTGATGGAGCATCGACAATAATCTACATGTGTCTGCTCCGGGCAGGCTGATGGAGCATCTACAATAATCTACATGTGTCTGCTCCGGACAGGCTGATGGAGCATCGACAATAATCTACATGTGTCTGCTCCGGACAGGCTGATGGAGCATCGACAATAATCTACATGTGTCTGCTCCGGACAGGCTGATGGAGCATGGACAATAATCTACATGTGTCTGCTCCAGACAGGCTGATGGAGCATCGACAATAATCTACATGTGTCTGCTCCGGACAGGCTGATGGAGCATCGACAATAATCTACATGTGTCTGCTCCGGACAGGCTGATGGAGCATCGACAATAATCTACATGTGTCTGCTCCGGACAGGCTGATGGAGCATCGACAATAATCTACATGTGTCTGCTCCGGACAGGCTGATGGAGCATCGACAATAATCTACATGTGTCTGCTCCGGGCAGGCTGATGGAGCATCGACAATAATCTACATGTGTCTGCTCCGGACAGGCTGATGGAGCATCGACAATAATCTACATGTGTCTGCTCCAGGTAGGCTGATGGAGCATCGACAATAATCTACATGTGTCTGCTCCAGGTAGGCTGATGGAGCATCGACAATAATCTACACGTGTCTGCTCCGGGCAGGCTGATGGAGCATCGACAATAATCTACACGTGTCTGCTCCGGGCAGGCTGATGGAGCATCGACAATAATCTACATGTGTCTGCTCCGGGCAGGCTGATGGAGCATCGACAATAATCTACATGTGTCTGCTCCGGACAGGCTGATGGAGCATCGACAATAATCTACACGTGTCTGCTCCGGGCAGGCTGATGGAGCATCGACAATAATCTACATGTGTCTGCTCCGGGCAGGCTGATGGAGCATCGACAATAATCTACATGTGTCTGCTCCGGACAGGCTGATGGAGCATCGACAATAATCTACATGTGTCTGCTCCGGACAGGCTGATGGAGCATCGACAATAATCTACATGTGTCTGCTCCGGGCAGGCTGATGGAGCATCGACAATAATCTACATGTGTCTGCTCCGGGCAGGCTGATGGAGCATCGACAATAATCTACATGTGTCTGCTCCGGACAGGCTGATGGAGCATCGACAATAATCTACATGTGTCTGCTCCGGACAGGCTGATGGAGCATCGACAATAATCTACATGTGTCTGCTCCGGACAGGCTGATGGAGCATCGACAATAATCTACATGTGTCTGCTCTGGGCAGGCTGATGGAGCATCGACAATAATCTACATGCGTCTGCTCCGGGCAGGCTGATGGAGCATCGACAATAATCTACATGTGTCTGCTCCGGGCAGGCTGATGGAGCATCGACAATAATCTACATGTGTCTGCTCCGGGCAGGCTGATGGAGCATCGACAATAATCTACATGTGTCTGCTCCAGGTAGGCTGATGGAGCATCGACAATAATCTACATGTGTCTGCTCCAGGTAGGCTGATGGAGCATCGACAATAATCTACATGTGTCTGCTCCGGGCAGGCTGATGGAGCATCGACAATAATCTACACGTGTCTGCTCCGGGCAGGCTGATGGAGCATCGACAATAATCTACATGTGTCTGCTCCGGGCAGGCTGATGGAGCATCGACAATAATCTACATGTGTCTGCTCCGGACAGGCTGATGGAGCATCGACAATAATCTACACGTGTCTGCTCCGGGCAGGCTGATGGAGCATCGACAATAATCTACATGTGTCTGCTCCGGGCAGGCTGATGGAGCATCGACAATAATCTACATGTGTCTGCTCCGGACAGGCTGATGGAGCATCGACAATAATCTACATGTGTCTGCTCCGGGCAGGCTGATGGAGCATCGACAATAATCTACATGTGTCTGCTCCGGGCAGGCTGATGGAGCATCGACAATAATCTACATGTGTCTGCTCCGGACAGGCTGATGGAGCATCGACAATAATCTACATGTGTCTGCTCCGGACAGGCTGATGGAGCATCGACAATAATCTACATGTGTCTGCTCCGGACAGGCTGATGGAGCATCGACAATAATCTACATGTGTCTGCTCCGGACAGGCTGATGGAGCATCGACAATAATCTACATGTGTCTGCTCTGGGCAGGCTGATGGAGCATCGACAATAATCTACATGCGTCTGCTCCGGGCAGGCTGATGGAGCATCGACAATAATCTACATGTGTCTGCTCCGGACAGGCTGATGGAGTATCGACAATAATCTACATGTGTCTGCTTGTGTCTGCTCCGGACAGGCTGATGGAGCATCGACAATAATCTACATGTGTCTGCTCCGGGCAGGCTGATGGAGCATCGACAATAATCTACATGTGTCTGCTCCGGGCAGGCTGATGGAGCATCGACAATAATCTACATGTGTCTGCTCCGGACAGGCTGATGGAGCATCGACAATAATCTACATGTGTCTGCTCCGGGCAGGCTGATGGAGCATCGACAATAATCTACACGTGTCTGCTCCGGACAGGCTGATGGAGCATCGACAATAATCTACACGTGTCTGCTCCGGACAGGCTGATGGAGCATCGACTATAATCTACATGTGTCTGCTCCGGACAGGCTGATGGAGCATCGACAATAATCTACATGTGTCTGCTCCAGGCAGGCTGATGGAGCATCGACAATAATCTACATGTGTCTGCTCCGGACAGGCTGATGGAGCATCGACAATAATCTACATGTGTCTGCTCCGGACAGGCTGATGGAGCATCGGCAATAATCTACATGTGTCTGCTCCGGACAGGCTGATGGAGCATCGACTATAATCTACATGTGTCTGCTCCGGACAGGCTGATGGAGCATCGACAATAATCTACATGTGTCTGCTCCGGACAGGCTGATGGAGCATCGACAATAATCTACATGTGTCTGCTCCGGGCAGGCTGATGGAGCATCGACAATAATCTACATGTGTCTGCTCCGGGCAGGCTGATGGAGCATCGACAATAATCTACATGTGTCTGCTCCGGACAGACTGATGGAGCATCGACAATAATCTACATGTGTCTGCTCCGGACAGGCTGATGGAGTATCGACAATAATCTACATGTGTCTGCTCCGGGCAGGCTGATGGAGCATCGACAATAATCTACATGTGTCTGCTCCGGACAGGCTGATGGAGCATCTACAATAATCTACATGTGTCTGCTCCGGGCAGGCTGATGGAGCATCTACAATAATCTACATGTGTCTGCTCCGGACAGGCTGATGGAGCATCGACAATAATCTACATGTGTCTGCTCCAGGCAGGCTGATGGAGCATCGACAATAATCTACATGTGTCTGCTCCGGACAGGCTGATGGAGCATCGACAATAATCTACATGTGTCTGCTCCGGACAGGCTGATGGAGCATCGACAATAATCTACATGCGTCTGCTCCGGACAGGCTGATGGAGCATCGACAATAATCTACATGTGTCTGCTCCGGACAGACTGATGGAGCATCGACAATAATCTACACGTGTCTGCTCCGGACAGGCTGATGGAGCATCGACAATAATCTACATGTGTCTGCTCCGGACAGACTGATGGAGCATCGACAATAATCTACATGTGTCTGCTCCGGACAGGCTGATGGAGCATCGACAATAATCTACATGTGTCTGCTCCGGACAGGCTGATGGAGCATCGACAATAATCTACATGTGTCTGCTCCAGGCAGGCTGATGGAGCATCGACAATAATCTACATGTGTCTGCTCCAGGCAGGCTGATGGAGCATCGACAATAATCTACATGTGTCTGCTCCGGACAGACTGATGGAGCATCGACAATAATCTACACGTGTCTGCTCCGGACAGGCTGATGGAGCATCGACAATAATCTACATGTGTCTGCTCCGGGCAGGCTGATGGAGCATCGACAATAATCTACATGTGTCTGCTCCGGACAGGCTGATGGAGCATCGACAATAATCTACATGTGTCTGCTCCGGACAGACTGATGGAGCATCGACAATAATCTACATGTGTCTGCTCCGGACAGGCTGATGGAGCATCGACAATAATCTACATGTGTCTGCTCCGGACAGACTGATGGAGCATCGACAATAATCTACATGCGTCTGCTCCGGACAGGCTGATGGAGCATCGACAATAATCTACATGTGTCTGCTCCGGACAGGCTGATGGAGTATCGACAATAATCTACATGTGTCTGCTTGTGTCTGCTCCGGGCAGGCTGATGGAGCATCGACAATAATCTACATGTGTCTGCTCCGGACAGGCTGATGGAGCATCGACAATAATCTACATGTGTCTGCTCCGGGCAGGCTGATGGAGCATCGACAATAATCTACATGTGTCTGCTCCGGACAGGCTGATGGAGCATCGACAATAATCTACATGTGTCTGCTCCGGACAGGCTGATGGAGTATCGACAATAATCTACATGTGTCTGCTCCGGGCAGGCTGATGGAGCATCGACAATAATCTACATGTGTCTGCTCCGGACAGGCTGATGGAGCATCGACAATAATCTACATGTGTCTGCTCCGGACAGGCTGATGGAGCATCGACAATAATCTACATGTGTCTGCTCCGGACAGGCTGATGGAGCATCGACAATAATCTACATGTGTCTGCTCCAGGCAGGCTGATGGAGCATCGACAATAATCTACATGTGTCTGCTCCGGACAGGCTGATGGAGCATCGACAATAATCTACATGTGTCTGCTCCGGACAGGCTGATGGAGCATCGACAATAATCTACATGTGTCTGCTCCGGACAGTTCAGTAAAAGCTGCCGACCTCATATTTGTGAGTAATTTAAACATATTTAGACCTATTTAATAAATGCATATATCATTATAATCATTGAACATTAATAGTGGTTTATAAAGGAAGGTCATGTTCACGTTGGGTGGTCCTCTAATAATATCTCTCCTAGGGGTATGTTAAACATTTGGAGAAATCTAGAAAAACCACCTGCCCGCGTCCCCAAATAATACATTCTGGAATTCAGTAGGATTATGAGAGCGCCAGACAGTATAAATATCTAAGTATATATCTGTAATAATAATAATGGCTCTTAATGCCTGATCCATCGCAGCTTCTGATGAATGTGGATCAGACGGGGATATAATTGTTTGATTTTCTTGGTATTTATGGTGTTTAGCGTTTGGAGAGCCAGGGGAAGGCAATGCTTAGCAACATGATGAAATCCCAAACACTGAGCTCCCGGATGGATTTGGCTGCTCCAGGTTCTGTGCTGCTGTACCGTCTTCTCGTTACAAGCTGTCAGGTCAAGGACAGGCTGGAAACATTGGGTGAGCATCTCCTTTATTTATATATTTAAAGAAAATATATGGAATGTAAAGCAAAACTGTGTTACATCCTGCGGTCAGGTGGGAGGGAATGTGTTAAATGCAATATAGAAAGGCTTTTCAATAAACCTCTGCTCAATAAGGAGATAATTGCAGGGAATTAAGAGGGGAATTTTTAATTTAAGGCTGAAGTAGTTGCATTGGAGAACTTTTCCAACTTCGCTACTTTGGCCTAAAGTTCGCAGTTCCCCTCTCAATTCCCTGCAATGCTCTCTTTATTGAGTTGACCCTTAACATGCGTATAATCCAGAGACTAGGAATCCATATTCGGGTAATTATACCACATGGAAAGTGAACTGTCTGCAAAAAACAAAGTTGTGTTTGATTAAAAAATTGTATAAAAACATTTTAAATCGAAATTCTTTAATGAAATCGCAGAAATAAGGTTACCTTATTGATCCCTCTCTGCTCCGTAAAGACATATCAGGGGGCCAGACACGTTGTTTGGAATCTTAGATCAGACTGCCCATCAGCTGACCCAACATGTCTGCCCCCTGATAGAGCTATATGGAGCAAAGACGGCCATATGATGGTATTTAAAATGTCTACACTTGGTGCAATCTTTAAATTAAATAGAACTTCATTTTTGCTGATGAGCGCTTCTTATTTAATATTATTTAATCATTTTAATAGTTTTCATTCCCAATAGCAATGATAATGATGACTTCTCTTTATTATGTTTCTTTAGATATATGTTGTCGCTTACAGCACAGATTATTTGACTTTGAAAAAAGAAAGAAACAAGTCTCGGATTTCCTGCCCACCCCCCCCCCCCCCCCCCCAAGCCCCCATTCTGTCTGAGGAAATCAGTGAGTAAAATAAAACTACATAAAATCGAAATAAAATAATAGTTTCTGCCAAGTACATAACCTTATCTGGGGAATTCAGCTGTGTCCGGAAAGTATATCAGTCCTCCTTCCATTAATGTACATTCCTCATAAAGCAGAGAGATCAAGGTTATATGAAGTACAGACATCCATAGCTTTACATCCCCCGCAGAGAAAGGTGAAACGTCCAGTCACAGAGAGCCCCAACGCATTTCTCCCACAATAGAAGGTTATTTCATTCCTTGGTAGGGGGTTGTACTATTATTTCCGTCTAAGGTTATTGGGGGTAATGTATAAATACAGCCCACATGAAGATGAGACTGTAACATGCAGAGTCACTTGGTATCCAGATCCCTCTCCAGGAGTTACCTTTCCTCTGTCTCTCCAGGGATTCTGTCACCTAGACATGGGATCCACTGCAGAGAATAACACATGATGACACGTGATCTATACCCTGTGGACGCAGAATTGCAGCTACTGCATAGAATAAAAGTAAAAAGGTCTTTTAAATAGGTGTGTGGTGTCGCCTGCTGATGACATCACCTGCGGTTTCTTATGCAAATGACACATTTCCCATTGATAATGAGTTGATTTGCATATCAAGCCACAGGTGATGCTATAAGCAGGAGACAGACACATTTAATACTAGATTGCTCTTATATATTTGCTGTATTTTTGCTAACACAGTTTATTGATCATTTTTTATTCCCGCATTCACTGTATAATAGTTGAATGTAGACAGAGGCCCTTTCACTAAACTGATATCCGTACAACCGTTTATTATTTTTTATGTGTTTAATTATCAAGCTCTATCATGTTGCGTAGCTCTATAATATTATGTAGCTCTATCCTATTGCATTGCTCTATCATATTGTGTAGCTCTTTCATATTGCGTAGCTCTCATATTGCATAGCTACATAGTATTTTGTAGCTCTAGCATATTTTGTAGCTCTAGCATATTTTTTAGCTCTATCATATTGTGTGGCTCTATCATATTGTGTAGCTCTATCATATTGTGTAGCTCTCTTATTGCATAGCTCTATCATATTGCGTAGCTCTATCATATTGTGCAGCTCTCTTATTGCATAGCTCTATCATATTGTGTATCTCTATCATATTGTGTAGCTCTATCGTATTGCATAGCTCTATCATATTGCATAGCTCTATACAAGGGCAAACGAAATATATAAATAATAGGAAGCATTTTCAGTGTACAGGATCGAGTGGTGAAAAGGGCTATAATCAAAGAGGAATAAGTGAACTCTGGTCCCTTTACCACCATTCTGAGCTGCTCACAGAGCTGATCCTCATTATATGTCAGATTCTGAATATTGATCAGTATCTTCTGAGAGCTGCCCATGGGGCATTTTAATCAGGGAGACACTGCTTTCTGCCCAATTAAACCTGTGTAGGGTTTAATCCCACTTTAAATAAGAGGAAGGGGGGTTATACAATCCCAGTACACAGAGTTCTGGCCTGGTCCTTCTCCAGGCTCCTGGTATACAATCAGTAACCAGCTGTAAGCATCATTGGGATAGGAGGTGAGTTGAGATAAAGATTCCATCACCCTGACCTCTCACTGCGCTAGCATTTCATGAGAGACAGATAGTAAAAGAAGTGTGTGTGTTATGTATGATAATATGTATGAAGAAGTGTGTGTGTTATGTATGATAATATATAGAAGTGTGTGTGTTATGTATGATAATATATAGAAGTGTGTGTGTTATGTATGATAATATATAGAAGTGTGTGTGTTATGTATGATAATATATAGAAGTGTGTGTGTTATGTATGATAATATATAGAAGTGTGTGTGTTATGTATGATAATATATATGAAGAAGTGTGTGTGTTATGTATGATAATATATAGAAGTGTGTGTGTTATGTATGATAATATATAGAAGTGTGTGTGTTATGTATGATAATATATAGAAGTGTGTGTGTTATGTATGATAATATATAGAAGTGTGTGTGTTATGTATGATAATATATAGAAGTGTGTGTGTTATGTATGATAATATATATGAAGAAGTGTGTGTGTTATGTATGATAATATATAGAAGTGTGTGTGTTATGTATGATAATATGTATGAAGAAGTGTGTGTGTTATGTATGATAATATATAGAAGTGTGTGTGTTATGTATGATAATATATATGAAGAAGTGTGTGGGTTACGTATGATAATATATAGAAGTGTGTGTGTTATGTATGATAATATGTATGAAGAAGTGTGTGGGTTATGTATGATAATATATAGAAGTGTGTGTGTTATGTATGATAATATATAGAAGTGTGTGTGTGTGTTATGTATGATAATATATAGAAGTGTGTGTGTTATGTATGATAATATATAGAAGTGTGTGTGTTATGTATGATAATATGTATGAAGAAGTGTGTGTGTTATGTATGATAATATGTATGAAGAAGTGTGTGTGTGTGTTATGTATGATAATATGTATGAAGTTTGTGGGTTACGTATGATTTGTATGAAGAAGTGTGTGTGTTATGTATGATAATATGTATGAAGTGTGTGTGTTATGTATGATAATATGTATGAAGAAGTGTGTGTGTTATGTATGATAATATATAGAAGTGTGTGTGTTATGTATGATAATATATAGAAGTGTGTGTGTTATGTATGATAATATGTATGAAGTGTGTGTGTTATGTATGATAATATGTATGAAGTGTGTGTGTTATGTATGATAATATATAGAAGTGTGTGTGTTATGTATGATAATATATAGAAGTGTGTGTGTTATGTATGATAATATGTATGAAGTGTGTGTGTTATGTATGATAATATGTATGAAGAAGTGTGTGTTATGTATGATAATATATAGAAGTGTGTGTGTTATGTATGATAATATATAGAAGTGTGTGTGTTATGTATGATAATATGTATGAAGTGTGTGTGTTATGTATGATAATATGTATGAAGAAGTGTGCGTGTTATGTATGATAATATATAGAAGTGTGTGGGTTATGTATGATAATATGTATGAAGAAGTGTGTGTGTTATGTATGATAATATATAGAAGTGTGTGTGTTATGTATGATAATATGTATGAAGTGTGTGGGTTACGTATGATAATATATAGAAGTGTGTGTGTTATGTATGATAATATGTATGAAGAAGTGTGTGGGTTATGTATGATAATATATATGAAGAAGTGTGTGTGTTATGTATGATAATATGTATGAAGTGTGTGGGTTACGTATGATAATATATAGAAGTGTGTGTGTTATGTATGATAATATATATGAAGAAGTGTGTGTGTTATGTATGATAATATGTATGAAGTGTGTGGGTTACGTATGATAATATATAGAAGTGTGTGTGTTATGTATGATAATATATAGAAGTGTGTGGGTTATGTATGATAATATATATGAAGAAGTGTGTGTGTTATGTATGATAATATGTATGAAGAAGTGTGTGTGTTATGTATGATAATATATAGAAGTGTGTGTGTTATGTATGATAATATGTATGAAGAAGTGTGTGGGTTATGTATGATAATATATAGAAGTGTGTGTGTTATGTATGATAATATATAGAAGTGTGTGGGTTATGTATGATAATATATATGAAGAAGTGTGTGTGTTATGTATGATAATATGTATGAAGAAGTGTGTGTGTTATGTATGATAATATATAGAAGTGTGTGTGTTATGTATGATAATATATAGAAGTGTGTGTGTTATGTATGATAATATATATGAAGAAGTGTGTGGGTTATGTATGATAATATATATGAAGAAGTGTGTGTGTTATGTATGATAATATGTATGAAGAAGTGTGTGTGTTATGTATGATAATATATAGAAGTGTGTGTGTTATGTATGATAATATATAGAAGTGTGTGTGTTATGTATGATAATATATATGAAGAAGTGTGTGGGTTATGTATGATAATATATATGAAGAAGTGTGTGTGTTATGTATGATAATATGTATGAAGAAGTGTGTGTGTTATGTATGATAATATATAGAAGTGTGTGTGTTATGTATGATAATATATATGAAGAAGTGTGTGGGTTATGTATGATAATATATATGAAGAAGTGTGTGTGTTATGTATGATAATATGTATGAAGAAGTGTGTGTGTTATGTATGATAATATATAGAAGTGTGTGTGTTATGTATGATAATATATAGAAGTGTGTGTGTTATGTATGATAATATATATGAAGAAGTGTGTGGGTTATGTATGATAATATGTATGAAGAAGTGTGTGTGTTATGTATGATAATATGTATGAAGAAGTGTGTGTGTTATGTATGATAATATATAGAAGTGTGTGTGTTATGTATGATAATATATATGAAGAAGTGTGTGGGTTATGTATGATAATATATATGAAGAAGTGTGTGGGTTATGTATGATAATATGTATGGTGTGTGGGTTATGTATGATAATATATATGAAGAAGTGTGTGTGTTATGTATGATAATATATAAAAGTGTGTGTGTTATGTATGATAATATATAGAAGTGTGTGTGTTATGTATGATAATATATATGAAGAAGTGTGTGTGTTATGTATGATAATATATAGAAGTGTGTGTGTTATGTATGATAATATATAGAAGTGTGTGTGTTATGTATGATAATATATAGAAGTGTGTGTGTTATGTATGATAATATATAGAAGTGTGTGTGTTATGTATGATAATATATAGAAGTGTGTGTGTTATGTATGATAATATATATGAAGAAGTGTGTGTGTTATGTATGATAATATATAGAAGTGTGTGTGTTATGTATGATAATATATAGAAGTGTGTGTGTTATGTATGATAATATATACCCACACTGAAATAAAGTCTCCCAATATCAGGGTCTTACTGTCCACCTCTTACGGGTCTTGAGTGCTCTTCTCTCAGTGATGGCACCAGTTGCCCCAGACTGCAGGGCTAATCCCACACTTAGTGTTAGAGCTGCTCAGCCAATCCCCTGTGCGGAGCTCCAGAGAGCTCCAGAGGCTGAATGATATAAGTAGGGGGAGAGCCGCTGCCTGTCGCATGGGGTGGCCTGAGAGGTTCTCAATAGCAGAGATCTCCGTACACCGTGTATGGCGTGCTTCACATCACGCTAAGCAAACGATAGATTGACGCGTTTCACCTGACGGTCGTCTCCCGGGCTGATCTGACTGATTTTAAATACTTGTATCCTCGTTACCCAGTGAGTATATCAAATATAACACACAACATCAATACACCAAATATTAATACTCTGCACAGGAGTACTGCACAGATCCCACTGCAAGTTACTAAGGAAAGCTTCTAAATAACAGACAATCCGAGCTGATTGGGGGAATGTTTCTAACTCGGCTACTTTGTCCTTAAGTCTGACATTCTCTTGGCACTTCGCTGCAGTTCACTCTCATGATAAATCCCTCATTGTTTATTATTTATTTGGATTTCATTCGTCATGACTTCATTCAGTAAGAATCCTTCTGCTAGTCTGTAACAGAGCGCGATGGCGTATCTGGTGTCTGGAGAGCCCACTGTCACAGACCCCGCTGATCCATTATCCAGCTCCTTTCAGAGACTCCCGGCTGACAGCTCTGTAGCAAGAAACACCAGGCCAAAGAGAAGCGATGAACTGACCGATCCGGAGAAGGCAAGATTCATGGAAGCTGTGAAACAAGAGAGACGCCGGTCATTTAAATATCAATACCATTTACATGATGCAAACAATCCCACATTTGTAGGGATAGTCCCGTTTTATTGGGTCCTGTGGGACCAAACTCTGTTCTGTCTCAGCATTAATACTGTCTATGTACAGTATTCTCAGCACTGTGCGCAGGCAGCATTGTGTCTGTCCCGTCATTAATACTGTCTATGTACAGTATGCTCAGCACTGTGCGCAGGCAGCATTGTGTCTGTCCCGGCATTAATACTGTCTATGTACAGTATGCTCAGCACTGTGCGCAGGTAGCATTGTGTCTGTCCTGACATTAATACTGTCTATGTACAGTATGCTCAGCACTGCGCGCAGGCAGCATTATGTCTGTCCTGGTATTAATACTGTCTATGTACAGTATGCTCAGCACTGCACGCAGGCAGCATTGTGTCTGTCCCGGCATTAATACTGTCTATATACAGTATGCCCAGCACTGTGCGCAGGCAGCATTATGTCTGTCCCGGCATTACTGTCTATGTACAGTATGATCAGCACTGTGCGCAGGCAGCATTGTGTCTGTCCCGGCATTAATACTGTCTATGTACAGTATGCTCAGCACTGTGCGCAAGCAGCATTGTGTCTGTCCCGGTATTAATACTGTCTATGTACAGTATGCTCAGCACTGCGCGTCGGCAGGATTGTGTCTGTCCCGGTATTAATACTGTCTATGTACAGTATGCTCAGCACTGCGCGCAGGCAGCATTGTGTCTGTCCTGGTATTAATACCGTCTATGTACAGTATGCCCAGCACTGTGCGCAGGCAGCATTATGTCTGTCCCGGCATTAATACTGTCTATGTACAGTATGCTCAGCACTGTGCGCAGGCAGCATTGTGTCTGTCCCGACATTAATACTGTCTATGTACAGTATGCTCAGCACTGTGCGCAGGCAGCATTGTGTCTGTCCCGGCATTAATACTGTCTATGTACAGTATGCTCAGCACTGTGCGCAGGCAGCATTGTGTCTGTCCCGGTATTAATACTGTCTATGTACAGTATGCTCAGCACTGCGCGTCGGCAGCATTGTGTCTGTCCCGGGTTTTAATACTGTCTGTGTACAGTATGCTCAGCACTGCGCGTCGGCAGCATTGTGTCTGTCCCTGCATTAATACTGTCTATGTACAGTATGCTCAGCACTGTGCGCAGGCAGCATTGTGTCTGTCCCGGCATTAATACTGTCTATGTACAGTATGCTCAGCACTGTGCGCAGGCAACATTGTGTCTGTCCCGGTATTAATACTGTCTATGTACAGTATGCTCAGCACTGCGCGCAGGCAGCATTGTGTCTGTCTATGTACAGTATGCTCAGCACTGTGCGCAGGCAGCATTGTGTCAGTCCCGGCATTAATACTGTCTATGTACAGTATGCTCAGCACTGCACGCAGGCAGCATTGTGTCTGTCTATGTACAGTATGCTCAGCACTGTGCGCAGGCAGCATTGTGTCTGTCCCGGCCTTAATACTGTCTATGTACAGTATGCTCAGCACTGTGCGCAGGCAGCATTGTGTCTGTCCCGGCCTTAATACTGTCTATGTACAGTATGCTCAGCACTGTGCGCAGGCAGCATTGTGTCTGTCCCGGCCTTAATACTGTCTATGTACAGTATGCTCAGCACTGCGCGCAGGCAGCATTGTGTCTGTCCCGGCATTAATACTGTCTATGTACAGTATGCTCAGCACTGCGCGCCGGCAGCATTGTGTCTGTCCTGGTATTAATACTGTCTATGTACAGTATGCTCAGCACTGCGCGCCGGCAGCATTGTGTCTGTCCTGGTATTAATACTGTCTATGTACAGTATGCTCAGCACTGTGCGCAGGCAGCATTGTGTCTGTCCCGGCATTAATACTGTCTATGTACAGTATGCTCAGCACTGCACGCAGGCAGCATTGTGTCTGTCTATGTACAGTATGCTCAGCACTGCGCGCAGGCAGCATTGTGTGTGTCCCGGCATTAATACTGTCTATGTACAGTATGCTCAGCACTGAGCGCAGGCAGCATTGTGTCTGTCTATGTACAGTATGCTCAGCACTGTGCGCACATGCAGCATTGTGTGTGTCCCGGCATTAATACTGTCTATGTACAGTATGCTCAGCACTGAGCGCAGGCAGCATTGTGTCTGTCTATGTACAGTATGCTCAGCACTGCACGCAGGCAGCATTGTGTCTGTCTATGTACAGTATGCTCAGCACTGTGCGCAGGCAGCATTGTGTGTGTCCCGGCATTAATACCGTCTATGTACAGTATGCTCAGCACTGAGCGCAGGCAGCATTGTGTCTGTCTATGTACAGTATGCTCAGCACTGTGCGCACATGCAGCATTGTGTGTGTCCCGGCATTAATACTGTCTATGTACAGTATGCTCAGCACTGAGCGCAGGCAGCATTGTGTCTGTCCCGGCATTAATACTGTCTATGTACAGTATGCTCAGCACTGCACGCAGGCAGCATTGTGTCTGTCTATGTACAGTATGCTCAGCACTGAGCGCAGGCAGCATTGTGTCTGTCTATGTACAGTATGCTCAGCACTGAGCGCAGGCAGCATTGTGTCTGTCTATGTACAGTATGCTCAGCACTGTGCACAGGAGGAGAATTGAGCTGCAGACTCCCGGTATCGGGGGAAGCTGGGTTTAGTCCCCCAGGGGTCATGGGAAGTAGAGTGATGCTGTTTCATGTGACTCTTGCTCCTTGGATGCAGCTAGCTATAGTTGGTGAGTATGCTCTCACTGACAGGAAGCTTAGCATTCTTTACATACACAATAATACACTGTTATAATAACTTTCACCATCACGGTTATGATAATGCTGGAAAAATGAAATCTATATGGCTTTTAATCTATCCCAGTCTTCGTGACTCTTATCTTACAAGTCATGTACAGGACTCTGGTAATGAGACTCTCTCCTAATTTCAATGTCTCAGCTCTTTATATTCTGATTTAAGCAAGTCTATAATATGTTATATCACGTATGTCACCCTCCGCAGTAATGTAATGGTTAATTCAGCCCTGTTCCTGAGTTGGCCGCTGGTAGTAGCTGTGTGTAGTTGGCCACTAGTAGTGGGCCGTGTGTAGTTGGCCGCTGGTAGCGGGCCGTGTGTAGTTGGCCATTGGTAGCGGGCCGTGTGTAGTTGGCCATTGGTAGCGGGCCTTGTGTAGTTGGTCGCTGGTAGTGGGCCGTGTGTACTTGGCCACTGGTAGTGGGCCGTGTGTAGTTGGCCGTTGGTAGTGGGCCTTGTGTAGTTGGCCGCTGGTAGTTGGCCGCGTGTAGTTGGCCGCTGTTAGTTGACCGTGTGTAGTTGGCTGATGTTAGTTGGCCGCTGGTAGTTGGCTGTGTGTAGTTGGCCGCTGGTAGTTGGTAGTAAGACACGCAACATGTAAGACACGCAACATGTAAGACACGTATCATGTAAGACACGTAACATGTAAGACACGCAACATGTAAGACACGCAACATGTAAGACACGCAACATGTAAGACATGCTTTATAAAGTACTTTGAAAGCACCAGACAGTTCCTTTTAGTATAACTTTTGTGTACAGTCTTAGTGCACTTTGTCCACTGTTCCTTGTCATTGTCCGTTTGTGTCACACTTTCCATTGGTCTCTCTAAGGATCAGTTTATGTATCATTGCCACCTATGGCTGGCTCTACATTATTACAGCTATAACCTTTATCAGATTGGGGATCAAAGGACAAATGTAAGGAGACAATTAACTTCAGTTTAATGAAACTATTGTATCAAGTGTAGGTATTTTAAGTAGACATGTGTAATAAAATAATACAAATAAAATACATTTTTGAGCCCTCTGAATAGCTCGGTCAGAGGGCAGACATCTTAGGATGGATTAAGGAAGCTCTGACCAAACATTGTAAGCAACATGTCCTCCCCTGATAGAGCTATACAGAGCAAAGATTCTAAACAACATGTCTGCACCCTGATAGAGCTATACAGAGCAAAGATTCTAAACAACATGTCCGACCCCTGATAGAGCTATACAGAGGAAAGATTCTAAACAACATGTCCACCTCCTGATAGAGCTATACAGAGCAAAGATTCTAAACAACATGTCCGCCCCCTGATAGAGCTATACAGCGCAAAGATTCTAACCAACATGTCCTCCCCTGATAGAGGGCCGTGTGTAGTTGGCCGTTGATAGTGGGCCGTGTGTAGTTGGCCGCTGGTAGTGGGCCGTGTGTAGTTGGCCGCTGGTAGTGGGCCGTGTGTAGTTGGCCGTTGATAGTGGGCCGTGTGTAGTTGGTCGCTGGTAGTGGGCCGTGTGTAGTTGGCCGTTGGTAGTGGGCCGTGTGTAGTTGGCCGTTGGTAGTGGGCCGTGTGTAGTTGGCCGCTGGTAGTGGGCCGTGTGTAGTTGGCCGCTGGTAGTGGGCTGTGTGTAGTTGGCCGCTGGTAGTGGGCCGTGTGTAGTGGGCCGTGGGTAGTGGGCCGCGTGTAGTGGGCCGCGTGTAGTGGGCCGCGTGTAGTTGGCCGCTGGTAGTGGGCCGCGTGTAGTTGGCCGCTGGTAGTGGGCCGTGTGTAGTTGGCCGCTGGTAGTGGGCTGTGTGTAGTTGGCCGTGTGTAGTTGGCCGTGTGTAGTTGGCCGTGTGTAGTTGACGGCGTGTAGTTGGCGGCGTGTAGTTGGCGGCGTGTAGTTGGCGGCGTGTAGTTGGCCGTGTGTAGTTGGCGGCGTGTAGTTGGCGTCGTGTAGTTGGCGGCGTGTAGTTGGCCGCGTGTAGTTGGCCGTGTGTAGTTGGCCGCTGGTAGTGGGCCGTGTGTAGTTGGCCGCTGGTAGTGGGCCGCGTGTAGTTGGCCGCTGGTAGTGGGCCGCGTGTAGTTGGCCGCTGGTAGTGGGCCGCTGGTAGTGGGCCGCTGGTAGTGGGCCGCGTGTAGTTGGCCGCTGGTAGTGGGCCGCTGGTAGTGGGCCGCGTGTAGTTGGCCGTTGGTAGTAGCCCGTGTGTAGTTGGCCGCGTGTAGTTGGCCGTTGGTAGTAGCCCGCGTGTAGTTGGCCGTTGGTAGTTGGCCGCGTGTAGTTGGCCGTGTGTAGTTGGCCGCTGGTAGTGGGCCGCTGGTAGTGGGCCGCGTGTAGTGGGCCGCTGGTAGTGGGCCGCGTGTAGTTGGCCGCTGGTAGTAGCCCGTGTGTAGTTGGCCGCGTGTAGTTGGCCGTTGGTAGTAGCCCGCGTGTAGTTGGCCGTTGGTAGTTGGCCGTGTGTAGTTGGCCGCTGGTAGTGGGCCTTGTGTAGTTGGCTGATGTTAGTTGGCCGCTGGTAGTTGGCCGTGTGTAGTTGGCCGCTGGTAGTTGGCCGTGTGTAGTCGGCCGCTGGTAGTATCCCGCGTGTAGTTGGCTGATGTTAGTTGGCCGCTAATAGTAGCCCGCGTGTAGTTGGCCGCGTGTAGTTGGCCGCTGGTAGTAGCCCGCGTGTAGTTGGCCGCGTGTAGTTGGCCGCGTGTAGTTGGCCGCTGGTAGTTGGCCGTTGGTAGTTGGCCGTGTGTAGTTGGCCGCTGGTAGTTGGCCGTGTGTAGTTGGCCGCTGGTAGTGGGCCTTGTGTAGTTGGCCTTGTGTAGTTGGCCGCTGGTAGTGGGCCGTGTGTAGTTGGCCGCTGGTAGTAGCCCGCGTGTAGTTGGCCGTTGGTAGTTGGCCGTGTGTAGTTGGCCGCTGGTAGTGGGCCTTGTGTAGTTGGCTGTTAGTTGGCCGCTGGTAGTTGGCCGTGTGTAGTCAGCCGCTGGTAGTATCCCGCGTGTAGTTGGCTGATGTTAGTTGGCCGCTGGTAGTAGCCCGCGTGTAGTTGGCCGTGTGTAGTTGGCCGCTGGTAGTAGCCCGCGTGTAGTTGGCCGCTGGTAGTTGGCCGCGTGTAGTTGGCCGCTGGTAGTTGGCCGTTGGTAGTTGGCCGTGTGTAGTTGGCCGCTGGTAGTTGGCCGTGTGTAGTTGGCCGCTGGTAGTGGGCCTTGTGTAGTTGGCCTTGTGTAGTTGGCCGCTGGTAGTGGGCCGTGTGTAGTTGGCCGCTGGTAGTAGCCCGTGTGTAGTTGGCCGCGTGTAGTTGGCCGCTGGTAGTTGGCCGCTGGTAGTGGGCCGTGTGTAGTTGGCCGCTGGTAGTGGGCCGTGTGTAGTCGGCCGCTGGTAGTATCCCGCGTGTAGTTGGCTGATGTTAGTTGGCTGCTGGCACGCTGGTCAATATTCAGTCCATGGAGGTAAAAGCATGTCCGATATTTTTGTGGCTACTCTTGCCGCTGGGAATGCTTTGCTGTATGAGTCGTGCCCCATCCATGCTAGTGAGGGGATGTCACCTTTTCGCCTCCGTAGACCTAACATTGATCGCAGTCCTTGTTATATTGTGGACTGTGCAGAGTCTTACAGTATATAAAGTGATCTGTTCGGCGTGGTTCCTGCAAGATGCAGCCATATAACTCCCAGCTTCTATCCCCGGTGAATCAGGACAGGGGTAAAAGATTGACCTCCTAATCATATCTTGGGAGGTCAAGTGTCAGCGCACTATCCCTGTCCCTCAAACTGTCAGCGGGACTGTCCCACACAAAGCAGAACAGTTGGCAGGTATCGGGTATAGGTATAGTATCTCTATCACCCTTAGCTTGGGACCAGCCTGGCCTGGAGGGGTCTCAGGACTCCAGGTCTTCAGTTCTGGGTCTGTCTCTAGAGAGACAGGAAATTCCATTCATTTGAATGAAATTATTCACAACTGCTGTCATTTCACACATTCATCCAGCTGGAAGTGTGCTGCAACATGTAAGACACGCAACATGTAAGACACGCAACATGTAAGCCACGCAACATGTAAGCCACGCAACATGTAAGCCACGCAACATGTAAGCCACGCAACATGTAAGCCATGCAACATGTAAGACACGCAACATGTAAGACACACAACATGTAAGACACGCAACATGTAAGACATGCAACATGTAAGACACGCAACATGTAAGCCACGCAACATGTAAGCCACGCAACATGTAAGCCACGCAACATGTAAGACACGCAACATGTAAGACACGCAACATGTAAGACACGCAACATGTAAGACATGCTTTATAAAGTACTTCGAAAGCACCAGACAGTTCCTTTTAGTATAACTTTTGTGTACAGTCTTAGTGCACTTTGTCCACTGTTCCCTGTCATTGTCCGTTTGTGTCACACTTTCCATTGGTCTCTCTAAGGATCTGTTTATGTATCATTGCCACCTATGGCTGGCTCTACATTATTACAGCTATAACCTTTATCAGATTGGGGATCAAAGGACAAATGTAAGGAGACAATTAACTTCAGTTTAATGAAACTATTGTATCAAGTGTAGGTATTTTAAGTAGACATGTGTAATAAAATAATACAAATAAAATACATTTTTGAGCCCTCTGAATAGCTCGGTCAGAGGGCAGACATCTTAGGATGGATTAAGGAAGCTCTGACCAAACATTGTAAGCAACATGTCCTCCCCTGATAGAGCTATACAGAGCAAAGATTCTAAACAACATGTCTGCACCCTGATAGAGCTATACAGAGCAAAGATTCTAAACAACATGTCCGACCCCTGATAGAGCTATACAGAGGAAAGATTCTAAACAACATGTCCACCTCCTGATAGAGCTATACAGAGCAAAGATTCTAAACAACATGTCCACCTCCTGATAGAGCTATACAGAGCAAAGATTCTAAACAACATGTCCGCCTCCTGATAGAGCTATACAGCGCAAAGATTCTAACCAACATGTCCTCCCCTGATAGAGGGCCGTGTGTAGTTGGCCGTTGATAGTGGGCCGTGTGTAGTTGGCCGCTGGTAGTGGGCCGTGTGTAGTTGGCCGCTGGTAGTGGGCCGTGTGTAGTTGGCCGTTGATAGTGGGCCGTGTGTAGTTGGTCGCTGGTAGTGGGCCGTGTGTAGTTGGCCGCTGGTAGTGGGCCGTGTGTAGTTGGCCGCTGGTAGTGGGCCGTGTGTAGTTGGCCGCTGGTAGTGGGCCGTGTGTAGTGGGCCGTGTGTAGTGGGCCGTGGGTAGTGGGCCGTGTGTAGTGGGCCGCGTGTAGTGGGCCGCGTGTAGTGGGCCGCGTGTAGTGGGCCGCGTGTAGTTGGCCGCTGGTAGTGGGCCGCGTGTAGTTGGCCGCTGGTAGTGGGCCGTGTGTAGTTGGCCGCTGGTAGTGGGCTGTGTGTAGTTGGCCGTGTGTAGTTGGCGGCGTGTAGTTGGCGGCGTGTAGTTGGCGGCGTGTAGTTGGCCGTGTGTAGTTGGCCGCTGGTAGTGGGCCGTGTGTAGTTGGCCGCTGGTAGTGGGCCGCGTGTAGTTGGCCGCTGGTAGTGGGCCGCGTGTAGTTGGCCGCTGGTAGTGGGCCGCTGGTAGTGGGCCGCGTGTAGTTGGCCGCTGGTAGTGGGACGCTGGTAGTGGGCCGTGTGTAGTTGGCCGCTGGTAGTAGCCCGTGTGTAGTTGGCCGCGTGTAGTTGGCCGTTGGTAGTAGCCCGCGTGTAGTTGGCCGTTGGTAGTTGGCCGCGTGTAGTTGGCCGCGTGTAGTTGGCCGTGTGTAGTTGGCCGCTGGTAGTGGGCCGCGTGTAGTGGGCCGCTGGTAGTGGGCCGCGTGTAGTTGGCCGCTGGTAGTAGCCCGTGTGTAGTTGGCCGCGTGTAGTTGGCCGTTGGTAGTAGCCCGCGTGTAGTTGGCCGTTGGCCATTGGTAGTTGGCCGCTGGTAGTGGGCCTTGTGTAGTTGGCTGATGTTAGTTGGCCGCTGGTAGTTGGCCGCTGGTAGTTGGCCGTGTGTAGTCGGCCGCTGGTAGTATCCCGCGTGTAGTTGGCTGATGTTAGTTGGCCGCTAATAGTAGCCCGCGTGTAGTTGGCCGCGTGTAGTTGGCCGTGTGTAGTTGGCCGCTGGTAGTAGCCCGCGTGTAGTTGGCCGCTGGTAGTTGGCCGCGTGTAGTTGGCCTCTGGTAGTTGGCCGTTGGTAGTTGGCCGTGTGTAGTTGGCCGCTGGTAGTTGGCCGTGTGTAGTTGGCCGCTGGTAGTGGGCCTTGTGTAGTTGGCCTTGTGTAGTTGGCCGCTGGTAGTGGGCCGTGTGTAGTTGGCCGCTGGTAGTAGCCCGCGTGTAGTTGGCCGTTGGTAGTTGGCCGTGTGTAGTTGGCCGCTGGTAGTGGGCCTTGTGTAGTTGGCTGATGTTAGTTGGCCGCTGGTAGTTGGCCGCTGGTAGTTGGCCGTGTGTAGTCGGCCGCTGGTAGTATCCCGCGTGTAGTTGGCTGATGTTAGTTGGCCGCTGGTAGTAGCCCGCGTGTAGTTGGCCGCGTGTAGTTGGCCGCTGGTAGTAGCCCGCGTGTAGTTGGCCGCGTGTAGTTGGCCGCTGGTAGTTGGCCGTGTGTAGTTGGCCGCTGGTAGTTGGCCGTGTGTAGTTGGCCGCTGGTAGTGGGCCTTGTGTAGTTGGCCTTGTGTAGTTGGCCGCTGGTAGTGGGCCGTGTGTAGTTGGCCGCTGGTAGTAGCCCGTGTGTAGTTGGCCGCTGGTAGTTGGCCGCGTGTAGTTGGCCGCTGGTAGTTGGCCGCGTGTAGTTGGCCGCTGGTAGTGGGCCGTGTGTAGTTGGCCGCTGGTAGTGGGCCGTGTGTAGTCGGCCGCTGGTAGTATCCCGCATGTAGTTGGCTGATGTTAGTTGGCCGCTGGTAGTTGGCCGTGTGTAGTTGGCCGCGTGTAGTTGGCAGCGTGTAGTTGGCCGCTGGTAGTTGGCCGCTGGTAGTTGGCCGCGTGTAGTTGGCCGCTGGTAGTTGGCCGTGTGTAGTTGGCCGCGTGTAGTCGGCCGCTGGTAGTATCCCGCGTGTAGTTGGCTGATGTTAGTTGGCTGCTGGCACGCTGGTCAATATTCAGTCCATGGAGGTAAAAGCATGTCCGATATTTTTGTGGCTACTCTTGCCGCTGGGAATGCTTTGCTGTGTGAGTCGTGCCCCATCCATGCTAGTGAGGGGATGTCACCTTTTCGCCTCCGTAGACCTAACATTGATCGCAGTCCTTGTTATATTGTGGACTGTGCAGAGTCTTACAGTATATAAAGTGATCTGTTCGGCGTGGTTCCTGCAAGATGCAGCCATATAACTCCCAGCTTCTATCCCCGGTGAATCAGGACAGGGGTAAAAGATTGACCTCCTAATCATATCTTGGGAGGTCAAGTGTCAGCGCACTATCCCTGTCCCTCAAACTGTCAGCGGGACTGTCCCACACAAAGCAGAACAGTTGGCAGGTATCGGGTATAGGTATAGTATCTCTATCACCCTTAGCTTGGGACCAGCCTGGCCTGGAGGGGTCTCAGGACTCCAGGTCTTCAGTTCTGGGTCTGTCTCTAGAGAGACAGGAAATTCCATTCATTTGAATGAAATAATTCACAACTGCTGTCATTTCACACATTCATCCAGCTGGAAGTGTGCTGCAACATGTAAGACACGCAACATGTAAGACACGCAACATGTAAGACACGCAACATGTAAGACACGCAACATGTAAGACACGCAACATGTAAGCCATGAAACATGTAAGACACGCAACATGTAAGCCACGCAACATGTAAGACATGCAACATGTAAGACATGCAACATGTAAGCCACGCAACATGTAAGCCACGCAACATGTAAGATACGCAACATGTAAGACACGCAACATGTAAGACATGCAACATGTAAGACATGCAACATGTAAGACACACAACATGTAAGACACGCAACATGTAAGACATGCAACATGTAAGACACGCAACATGTAAGACACACAACATGTAAGACATGCAACATGTAAGACACGCAACATGTAAGCCATGCAGAATGTAAGCCATGCAGAATGTAAGCCACGCAACATGTAAGACACGCAACATGTAAGACACGCAACATGTAAGACACGTATCATGTAAGACACGTAACATGTAAGACACGCAACATGTAAGACACGCAACATGTAAGACACGCAACATGTAAGACATGCTTTATAAAGTACTTTGAAAGCACCAGACAGTTCCTTTTAGTATAACTTTTGTGTACAGTCTTAGTGCACTTTGTCCACTGTTCCCTGTCATTGTCCGTTTGTGTCACACTTTCCATTGGTCTCTCTAAGGATCTGTTTATGTATCATTGCCACCTATGGCTGGCTCTACATTATTACAGCTATAACCTTTATCAGATTGGGGATCAAAGGACAAATGTAAGGAGACAATTAACTTCAGTTTAATGAAACTATTGTATCAAGTGTAGGTATTTTAAGTAGACATGTGTAATAAAATAATACAAATAAAATACATTTTTGAGCCCTCTGAATAGCTCGGTCAGAGGGCAGACATCTTAGGATGGATTAAGGAAGCTCTGACCAAACATTGTAAGCAACATGTCCTCCCCTGATAGAGCTATACAGAGCAAAGATTCTAAACAACATGTCTGCACCCTGATAGAGCTATACAGAGCAAAGATTCTAAACAACATGTCCGCCCCCCGATAGAGCTATACAGAGGAAAGATTCTAAACAACATGTCCACCTCCTGATAGAGCTATACAGAGCAAAGATTCTAAACAACATGTCTGCACCCTGATAGAGCTATACAGAGCAAAGATTCTAAACAACATGTCCGACCCCTGATAGAGCTATACAGAGCAAAGATTCTAAACAACATGTCCACCTCCTGATAGAGCTATACAGAGCAAAGATTCTAAACAACATGTCCGACCTCTGATAGAGCTATACAGCGCAAAGATTCCAACCAACATGTCCTCCCCTGATAGAGCTATACAGAGCAAAGATTCTAAACAACATGTCCACTTCCTGATAGAGCTATACAGAGCAAAGATTCTAAACAACATGTCCGCCCCCTGATAGAGCTATACAGAGCAAAGATTCTAACCAACATGTCTGTCCCCTGATAGAGGTATACAGAGCAAAGATTCTAAACAACATGTCCGCCCCCTGATACAGCTATACAGAGCAAAGATTCTAAACAACATGTCTGCCCCCTGGTAGAGCTATACAGAGCAAAGATTCTAATCAACATGTCCGCCCCCTGATAGAGCTATACAGCGCAAAGATTCTAACCAACATGTCCGCCCCCTGATAGAGCTATACAGAGCAAAGATTCTAAACACCATGTCTGCCCCCTGATAGAGCTATACAGAGCAAAGATTCTAAACAACATGTCCGCCCCCTGATAGAGCTATACAGAGCAAAGATTCTAAACAATATGTCCTCCCCCTGATAGAGCTATACAGAGCAAAGATTCTAACCAACATGTCCGCCCCCTGATAGAGCTATACAGCGCAAAGATTCTAAACAATATGTCCTCCCCCTGATAGAGCTATACAGAGCAAAGATTCTAAACAATATGTCCTCCCCCTGATAGAGCTATACAGAGCAAAGATTCTAACCAACATGTCCGCCCCATGATAGAGCTATACAGAGCAAAGATTATAAACATGCCCTCCCCCTGATAGAGCTATACAGAGCAAAGATTATAAAAAACATGTCCTCCTCTGATAGAGCTATACAGAGCAAAGATTCTAAACAACATGTCTGCCCCCTGATAGAGCTATACAGTGCAAAGATTCTAACCAACATGTCCGCCCCCTGATAGAGCTATACAGTGCAAAGATTCTAAACAATATGTCCTCCCCCTGATAGAGCTATACAGAGCAAAGATTCTAAACAATATGTCCTCCCCCTGATTGAGCTATACAGAGCAAAGATTCTAAACAACATGTCCGCCCCCTGATAGAGCTATACAGAGCAAAGATTATAAACATGTCCTCCCCCTGATAGAGCTATACAGAGCAAAGATTATAAAAAACATGTCCTCCTCTGATAGAGCTATACAGAGCAAAGATTCTAAACAACATGTCCTCCCCCTGATAGAGCTATACAGAGCAAAGATTCTAACCAACATGTCCGCCCCCTGATAGAGCTATACAGAGCAAAGATTCTAACCAACATGTCCTCCTCTGATAGAGCTATACAGAGCAAACATTCTAAACAACATGTCCTCCCCATGATAGAGCTATATAGAGCAAAGATTCTAAACATGTCCTCCCCTGATAGAGCTATACAGAGCAAAGATTCTAACCATGTCCGACCCTGATAGAGCTATACAGAGCAAAGATTCTAACCAACATGTCTTCCCCGATAGAGCTATACCGAGCAAAGATTCTAAACAACATGTCCTCCCCCTGATAGAGCTATACAGAGCAAAGATTCTAAACATGTCCTCCCCTGATAGAGCTATACAGAGCAAAGATTCTAAACATGTCTGCTCCCCGATAGACCTATACAGAGCAAAGATTCTAAACAACATGTTCGCCCCTGATAGCGCTATACAGAGCAAAGATTATAAACAACATGTCCTCCCACTGATAGAGCTATACAGAGCAAAGATTCTAAACAACATGTCCTCCCACTGATAGAGCTATACAGAGCAAAGATTCTAAACAACATGCTGATCTCTGATAGAGCTATACAGAGCATAGATTATAAACAGCATGTCCGCCCCTGATAGAGCTATACAGAGCAAAGATTCTAAACAACATGTCCACCCTCTGATAGAGCTATACAGAGCAAAGATTCTAAACAACATGTCCTCCCCGATAGAGCTATACAGAGCAAAGATTCAAACAGCATGTCCGCCCCCTGATAGAGCTATACAGAGCAAACATTCTAAACAGCACGTCCACCCCCTGATAGAGCTATACAAAGCAAAGATTCTAAACAACATGTCTGATCTCTGATAGAGCTATACAGAGCAAAGAGGGCTTAATAAAGATCTTTATAATCTTAGAATTAAACATAATTTTTTTTTTTAAAGAATGTAGTAGGAAAAATAAAAAAATTCTCACCTGAATTGTAGGTGCAGGAATCTCTCTTCCTACCTACAAATAAAAATACACATTAAACAGAGATACAATACAGTAGCAAACTATTTACTACGGATGAGTTAATATATGCCACCTCTAGAATTCATTGCATTAGATAAATTAACAATATTATGATCCCAAATCTGAAAGACAGGGGGCTTCGTATTTGCACAATTCTAAAACTCCCAGCAGCAAAAGTGTTAACAAAGTTGTAAAGATTAAAGACATAGAAACAAACACAGAATGCATATATTAACCCCCTCATTACTCTCTATCTGTATCTCATTCATTGCTTGCTCTCTCTGTATGTATATTTACTCTGTGTACTGTTAGTATTTGCTGGTATTCTGCTTTATTACTATTAGAATCTGTGATAACTGACTGTATTATTATTACACCCTATCTGGATCTGGTATTCTGCTTTATTACTATTAGAATCTGTGAAAACTGACTGTATTATTATTACACTCTATCTGTATCTGGTATTCTGCTTTATTGATATTAGAATCTGTGATAACTGACTGTATTATTATTACACCCTATCTGGATCTGGTATTCTGCTTTATTACTATTAGAATCTGTGATAACTGACTGTATTATTATTACACTCTATCTGGATCTCATTCATTGCTTGCTCTCTCTGTATGTATATTTACTCTGTGTACTGTTAGTATTTGCTGGTATTCTGGTTTATTACTATTAGAATCTGTGATAACTGGCTATATTATTATTACACTCTATCTGGATCTGGTATTCTGCTTTATTACTATTAGAATCTGCGATAACAGGCTGTATTATTATTACACTCTATCTGGATCTGGTATTCTGCTTTATTACTATTAGAATCTGACTGTATTATTATTATTACACTCTATCTGTATCTGCTATTCTGCTTTATTACTATTAGAATCTGTGATAACTGACTGTATTATTACACTCTATCTGTATCTGGTATTCTGCTTTATTACTATTAGAATCTGTGATAACTGACTGTATTATTATTACACTCTATCTGTATCTGGTATTCTGCTTTATTGCTATTAGAATCTGTGATAACTGACTGTATTATTATTACTACACTCTATCTGGATCTCATTCATTGCTTGCTCTCTCTGTATGTATATTTACTCTGTGTACTGTTAGTATTTGCTGGTATTCTGGTTTATTACTATTAGAATCTGTGATAACTGGCTATATTATTATTACACTCTATCTGGATCTGGTATTCTGCTTTATTACTATTAGAATCTGCGATAACTGGCTGTATTATTATTACACTCTATCTGGATCTGGTATTCTGCTTTATTACTATTAGAATCTGACTGTATTATTATTATTACACTCTATCTGTATCTGCTATTCTGCTTTATTACTATTAGAATCTGTGATAACTGACTGTATTATTACACTCTATCTGTATCTGGTATTCTGCTTTATTGCTATTAGAATCTGTGATAACTGACTGTATTATTATTACACCCTATCTGGATCTGGTATTCTGCTTTATTACTATTAGAATCTGTGATAACTGACTGTATTATTATTACACTCTATCTGTATTTGGTATTCTGCTTTATTACTATTAGAATCTGTGACACCTGACTGTATTATTATTACACTCTATCTGGATCTCATTCATTGCTTGCTCTCTCTGTTTGTATATTTACTCTGTGTACTGTTAGTATTTGCTGGTATTCTGCTTTATTACTATTAGAATCTGTGATAACTGGCTATTTTATTATTACACTCTATCTGGATCTGGTATTCTGCTTTATTACTATTAGAATCTGCGATAACTGACTGTATTATTATTACACTCTATCTGGATCTGGTATTCTGCCTTATTACTATTAGAATCTGTGATAACTGACTGTATTATTATTACACTCTATCTGGATCTGGTATTCTGCTTTATTACTATTAGAATCTGACTGTATTATTATTATTACACTCTATCTGGATCTCATTAATTATTTTTCTCTTCTTGGTGACGCTTACATGCAAATCTGAAGCCTCCTGCCCTTAATAAAATTAAGATTATTCTGCACCTAAACTAATCCTCAGTCTCGTATCCAAGCATGTATCATATGTTGGAAAAGACATTTCTACCTGGGGGAGATTCACACATGGAGTATTGTAATAGTTTTATAGCTTTGCAATGAGTTTATTTGATCAGGAAAGTAATGATATGAAAGAGGTTGAGGTACCAGAGTCTGTCTTACTAGGAATTGGAAGAAGGATCCAGAGGTAGGGACACAGAATGTGAGTTATCTGTGTATCATGTGAGGAGATAACAGAGTGCATTACAGCATCTCCCAATATTATGGTTGCATTATCACCTACTTTGACAGATTTGAACTAAGTGCAACTATCTTACTATATTATCTCAATTATAGATTGCACCTGATTATAGGCTGTACCCCCTCAAGCTGGATGCCACATGTCCCCACAGCACTTGCCACAATGTCATATTACCCCACAGCACTTGCCACAATGTCATATTGCCCCCACAGCACTTGCCACAATGTCATATTACCCCACAGCACTTGCCACAATGTCAATGTCATATTACCCCACAGCACTTGCCACAATGTCATATTACCCCACAGCACTTGCCACAATGTCATATTATCCCACAGCACTTGCCACAATGTCATATTGTCCCACAGCACTTATTAAAGTATCATAATGCCCCACACTCCATCCCCCTAATAGTTTACTTTGTGATGCATGCAAGTCTCCTGCTCTGTCTCTAGTGCTTCCCTTTCTGCGTAAGTCACAGCTTCGTACTGCAGCCTTGGTGGGATTGTCCAGTTTCTCCATTTGAAGATGGAGGTGGACTATGCTTAATAAAGACCCAGAGACATGGTCCTATGGGCACCTGTTACCCCTACCCTCTTAGTGCAGTGCTGGGGGCTTAATCCATTATTTTTTGGTTAAAGCCTGTTTATTCTATGAACTAGAGAGGGAAAGCATGTCCTATAATTGGATAATATTGTACTTCTGACTTTGTGCAGTAGCAGTTTGTATAAATAAATGGATTACATTAGAATTATTGCAGTGAATATAGACTGAAAGTTTTCTGTATTGTGCTGTTCAAGGACTTGTCTCTGGCCTGTTCTGTACTGTATTTTCTGACCAGTTTCGCTTCTCCCTGGTTCCCACCCTGATCTATGTTCGTTGGACTCCAGACTCTGTATTAATAATGACCTTACCTCCCAGGTAGGCACAGTTATAAAAGCTGCATCTCTGCATGGTGCTGGTCAGTATAAACCTGTTCCCCGTCTGTGCGAAGCTGGACACCTGGAACACCTCGTCCACCGGAATGAGGACCTCTTTCTGCGCGGGAAAGGATGAGAAACTTTGTACGTCGGCTCCGTAACAAGTAGCGATCCTGAAGAAGGAGGCATTACCGAACTGCTCTGCCTCCTTTTTATCGGTGGATGTTGAGGAGAACTGGCTGAGTCTTATCCTCTGCTCCAGACCTGCGGGGGGTTCAAACTGGATTTTGCTCGCTCCCCGATAGGTGTATGAGGGTTTCCCGTCGCAACTTTCCCTCAGCAACGTCAAAGCCCTTGTAAGATAAAAATGTAAGGAATGGTAGTTAAACTTCTCAGGGCTCTCGCCATATTCTCGAACTGCCCTGTTTAACTGTTTATAAACCGGGCTGGTCATGTTGGTGTAGGTCAGTAAGGAGATTCCGTGCTCGTCTTTGAAGCCTCTGGGGAGAGTCTTCATGGAGGATACTTTGGTCGGCCATATTTTGCTTGCGCTGTCCCAGGTGCTGTTGAAATCTGGGTTTTGACTTCTTTCCTTTTTTAGTAATTCCGGCAGAACTGACTCCATTTCCCCCATGCATCCGAAATATTGGTCGTCCAAAGAATCCTCGTACATGCTCAGCCGTATCTTCTGACCGACTGCCTGCGGAGACAGGTGAAAGGATTTGGTTTCCATTACTTACTGAGCTCACCTAGACATGTCATCATGTTTACACTGTCATACATAGTCCCCGATAGTGATTTCAACCACATTTTGAAGGGGCCAAAGAGGGCCACGTTGGTGTTAGAGCAGTGGATGAGAAAGGAGGTGGAGCAATTCAGATTTTTTTTTTTTAGGTAAGATTGGAATCGATAGCAAGGGGCGTCCAGGCTTTTGCCAAAACTGGCCATATGTTCAGTGTCCTGGACTGCAACATTTTCTTTGTTTTCTGACAGTAATTCAAAAGTAGCCTTTAAACTGTTTGAAACAACTTCATACAAACAAAATTACATTTTATATAGCTAATGAGAATTAGGGTAGTTTAAGTCAGGGGGCTGCACCCTGCTATGAGAGGGGCCAACTTTTGGCACGTTGGATGCCCCTGATCCATAGATAGCTATTGATGGAATTAGCAAACCTTTCAATCACTGGGGCCCCTCAGTTGTCATCCCCTTTCTGTTGGGTCTGGGGATAATTCTCGTAACCCTAACACCTCGTCATTTGTCACCAGTTATAGTAGAGAGTTCCAACACGTACAGGCTTTGACTAATTAATAATTGCTCACCCAATCTTCTAAATGATGCCAGATTGGAGGATATTGTAAGTGAAGTTTGTAATGTTGGTGTCAGGAGGTCACCAACTCTGGGAAATCAATTGTCACCGAGCTATATCCAGTCACCAAACAACCGATCCGACATGGCTCCATCATATATGTTACACACACTGCCGGTCCCCCCGTACATTCTTCCCTCCCTTCCGTTATCTGGGGGGCAGCAGTGTGTGTTATACATAATCCATACAGCATCATTCCACTAGAATGCATACACAATGAAAAAAGAGACTAATTCAGCTCCAGACAATCAGTATCTGTACCAGGGAGACTGGAGCTCCATCTCCCGTGGTCATGGAACGTGGCGTGAGGTCACGTGACTTCAGGCGGTATCACGTGACTCTGCCCCTTTTTCAGCTTTGCCCCATTTTTTTGTCCAGTTAGTCAACTACAGAAAGGTGGCAAATATATTGTATCTTAGCTCCTTTGTCAACACAGACAGATACATCACATATCTATTATAAAAAACACAAACACATAGAGCTAAAAAGCAAACAAAATAATACCTAGAATGAAAAAATTACAGAGAGAGTGTGCCATGGCATCAGGGGCGGTGGGCTACAAGACAGGACAGCCAATACAGTTGGAGCTAGGAGAGGGGGGGCTATTCACTTTATATTATTACTTATTAAGGAGCAAGCCCCTTACTTACCTCTCTCTGTTGTCTCCATTAATAAACACACACACACACACACACAAACATTCAATATTTAACCACACAATAATAACTATAATGAAATATAAAACAACTTTACCTGTGGATTTAGTAATGTAGCAAAGAAGCCAAGAAAGATAATAGAAATGCAGAAAGGGGTCATTGTTACCAGGCCCTGTATCTGTAAATACAATATATCAACAAGGTTAAGGGTAAAATAAGCCAAGGAGAGGAAGGCAGCGTTACAGGAGTTTTCTGTCTTCTATAAATACTTGTTAGGACAGGATCTTGTTCCAGTCCCTTAGTAATATAGTGTAAATCAGCTATATATAGAGACTGCTGTGTGCAACGGCTGGAGAAGCTTCATATCAATATCAGACAGAATTATTATCACATAGCTGAGCCAGCAATGTGAAGCAAACAAAGCCATTATACCCAGCATGCACACAGCGAGCAGACAGTGCAATCTGACAGTGTTATTAATGTCTCATAGGACCGACCTGAAAAAGTATAGAAATGTATGAGTGCACTAACATCTGAATATCTGTACCTAATCTAGCTCATTTACTCACTCATATCCGGTTTCAAGCTTCTATGATCCTCACACTCACCTCTCTGCATTGCAAATGCCATCTATATTGTGTACATAAATATATTACACATGAGTCCGTACAGAGCAGACATATAATAATACCAGGTGAATGATAACTATACTTGCAGTGTGTGCATACATATATTACACAGGAGTCTGTGCAGAGCAGACATATAATAATACCAGGTGAATGATAACTATACTTGCAGTGTGTGCATACATATATTATACAGGAGTCTGTACAGAGCAGACATATGATAATACCAGGTGAATGATAACTATACTTGCAATGTGTGCATACATATATTACACAGGAGCCTGTACAGAGCAGACATATAATAATACAAGGTGAATGATAACTATACTTGCAATGTGTGCATACATATATTACACAGGAGTCTGCACAGAGCAGATATATAATAATACCAGGTGAATGATAACTATACTTGCAGTGTGTGCATACATATATTACACAGGAGCCTGTACAGAGCAGACATATAATAATACCAGGTGAATGAAAACTAGACTTGCAGTGTGTGCATACATATATTACACAGGAGCCTGTACAGAGCACACATATAATAATACCAGGTGAATAATAACTATACTTGCAGTGTGTGCATACATATATTACACAGGAGCCTGTACAGAGCAGACATATAATAATACCAGGTGAATGATAACTATACTTGCAGTGTGTGCATACATATATTACACAGGAGTCTGTACAGAGCACACATATAATAATACCAGGTGAATGATAACTATACTTGCAATGTGTGCATACATATATTACCCAGGAGTCTGTACAGAGCAGACATATAATAATACCAGGTGAATGATAACTATACTTGCAGTGTTTGCATACATATATTACACAGGTGTCTGTACAAAGCAGACATATAATAATACCAGGTGAATGATAACTATACTTGCAGTGTGTGCATACATATATTACACAGGAGTCTGTACAGAGCAGACATATAATAATACCAGGTGGATGATAACTATACTTGCAGTGTGTGCATACATATATTACACAGGAGTCGGTACAGAGCAGACATATAATAATACCAGGTGAATGATAACTATACTTGCAGTGTGTGCATACATATATTACACAGGAGCCTGTACAGAGCAGACATATAATAATACCAGGTGAATGATAACTATACTTGCAGTGTGTGCATACATATATTACACAGGAGACGGTACAGAGCACACATATAATAATACCAGATGAATGATAACTATACTTGCAATGTGTGCATACATATATTACACAGGAGCCTGTACAGAGCAGACATATAATAATACCAGGTGAATGAAAACTAGACTTGCAGTGTGTGCATACATATATTACACAGGAGCCTGTACAGTTCAGACATATAATAATACCAGGTGAATGATAACTATACTTGCAGTGTGTGCATACATATATTACACAGGAGCCTGTACAGAGCAGACATATAATAATACCAGGTGTATGATAACTATACTTGCAGTGTGTGCATACATATATTACACAGGAGTCTGTACAGAGCACACATATAATAATACCAGGTGAATGATAACTATACTTGCAATGTGTGCATACATATATTACCCAGGAGTCTGTACAGAGCAGACATATAATAATACCAGGTGAATGATAACTATACTTGCAGTGTTTGCATACATATATTACACAGGTGTCTGTACAAAGCAGACATATAATAATACCAGGTGAATGATAACTATACTTGCAGTGTGTGCATACATATATTACACAGGAGTCTGTACAGAGCAGACATATAATAATACCAGGTGGATGATAACTATACTTGCAGTGTGTGCATACATATATTACACAGGAGTCGGTACAGAGCAGACATATAATAATACCAGGTGAATGATAACTATACTTGCAGTGTGTGCATACATATATTACACAGGAGCCTGTACAGAGCAGACATATAATAATACCAGGTGAATGATAACTATACTTGCAGTGTGTGCATACATATATTACACAGGAGACGGTACAGAGCACACATATAATAATACCAGATGAATGATAACTATACTTGCAATGTGTGCATACATATATTACACAGGAGCCTGTACAGAGCAGACATATAATAATACCAGGTGAATGAAAACTAGACTTGCAGTGTGTGCATACATATATTACACAGGAGCCTGTACAGTTCAGACATATAATAATACCAGGTGAATGATAACTATACTTGCAGTGTGTGCATACATATATTACACAGGAGCCTGTACAGAGCAGACATATAATAATACCAGGTGTATGATAACTATACTTGCAGTGTGTGCATACATATATTACACAGGAGCCTGTACAGAGCAGACATATAATAATACCAGGTGAATGATAACTATACTTGCAGTGTGTGCATACATATATTACACAGGAGCCTGTACAGAGCAGACATATAATAATACCAGGTGAATGATAACTATACTTGCAGTGTGTGCATACATATATTACACGGGAGTCTGTACAGAGCAGACATATAATAATACCAGGTGAATGATAACTATACTTGCAGTGTGTGCATACATATATTACACGGGAGTCTGTACAGAGCAGACATATAATAATACCAGGTGAATGATAACTATACTTGCAGTGTGTGCATACATATATTACACAGGAGCCTGTACAGAGCAGACATATAATAATACCAGGTGAATGATAACTATACTTGCAGTGTGTGCATACATATATTACACAGGAGCCTGTACAGAGCAGACATATAATAATACCAGGTGAATGATAACTATACTTGCAGTGTGTGCATACATATATTACACAGGAGCCTGTACAGAGCAGACATATAATAATACCAGGTGAATGATAACTATACTTGCAGTGTGTGCATACATATATTACACAGGAGCCTGTACAGAGCAGACATATAATAATACCAGGTGAATGATAACTATACTTGCAGTGTGTGCATACATATATTACACGGGAGTCTGTACAGAGCAGACATATAATAATACCAGGTGAATGATAACTATACTTGCAGTGTGTGCATACATATATTACACGGGAGCCTGTACAGAGCAGACATATAATAATACCAGGTGAATGATAACTATACTTGCAGTGTGTGCATACATATATTACACAGGAGCCTGTACAGAGCAGACATATAATAATACCAGGTGAATGATAACTATACTTGCAGTGTGTGCATACATATATTACACAGGAGCCTGTACAGAGCAGACATATAATAATACCAGGTGAATGATAACTATACTTGCAGTGTGTGCATACATATATTACACAGGAGCCTGTACAGAGCAGACATATAATAATACCAGGTGAATGATAACTATACTTGCAGTGTGTGCATACATATATTACACAGGAGCCTGTACAGAGCAGACATATAATAATACCAGGTGAATGATAACTATACTTGCAGTGTGTGCATACATATATTACACAGGAGCCTGTACAGAGCAGACATATAATAATACCAGGTGAATGATAACTATACTTGCAGTGTGTGCATACATATATTACACAGGAGCCTGTACAGGGCAGACATATAATAATACCAGGTGAATGATAACTATACTTGCAGTGTCTGCATACATATATTACACAGGAGTCTGTACAGAGCAGACATATAATAATACCAGGTGAATGATAACTATACTTGCAATGTGTGCATACATATATTACACAGGAATCTGTACAGAGCAGACATATAATAATACCAGGTGAATGATAACTATACTTGCAGTGTGTGCATACATATATTACACAGGAGTCTGCACAGAGCAGACATATAATAATACCAGGTGAATGATAACTATACTTGCAGTGTGTGCATACATATATTACACATGAGTCTGTACAGAGCAGACATATAATAATACCAGATGAATGATAACTATACTTGCAGTGTGTGCATACATATATTACACAGGAGTCTGTACAGAGCAGACATATAATAATACCAGGTGAATGATAACTATACTTGCAGTGTGTGCATACATATATTACACAGGAGTCTGTACAGAGCAGACATATAATAATACCAGGTGAATGATAACTATACTTGCAGTGTGTGCATACATATATTACACAGGAGTCTGTAGAGAGCAGACATATAATAATACCAGGTGAATGATAAATATACTTGCAATGTGTGCATACATATATTACACAGGGGTCTGTACAGAGCAGACATATAATAATACCAGGTGAATGATAACTATACTTGCAGTGTGTGCATACATATATTACACAGGAGTCTGTACAGAGCAGACATATAATAATACCAGGTGAATGATAACTATACTTGCAATGTGTGCATACATATATTACACAGGACCCTGTACAGAGCAGACATATAATAATACCAGGTGGATGATAACTATACTTGCAGTGTGTGCATACATATATTACACAGGAGTATGTACAGAGCACACATATAATAATACCAGGTGAATAATAACTATACTTGCAGTGTGTGCATACATATATTACACAGGAGCCTGTACAGAGCAGACATATAATAATACCAGGTGAATGATAACTATACTTGCAGTGTGTGCATACATATATTACACAGGAGTCTGTACAGAGCACACATATAATAATACCAGGTGAATGATAACTATACTTGCAGTGTGTGCATACATATATTACACAGGAGTCTGTACAGAGCAGACATATAATAATACCAGGTGAATGATAACTATACTTGCAGTGTGTGCATACATATATTACACAGGAGTCTGTACAGAGCAGACATATAATAATACCAGGTGAATGATAACTATACTTGCAATGTGTGCATACATATATTGCACAGGAATCTGTACAGAGCAGACATATAATAATACCAGGTGAATAATAACTATACTTGCAGTGTGTGCATACATATATTACACAGGAGTCTGTACAGAGCAGACATATAATAATACCAGGTGAATGATAACTATACTTGCAGTGTGTGCATACATATATTACACAGGAATCTGTACAGAGCAGACATATAATAATACCAGCTGAATGATAACTATACTTGCAGTGTGTGCATACATATATTACACAGGAGTCTGTACAGAGCACACATATAATAATACCAGGTGAATGATAACTATACTTGCAGTGTGTGCATACATATATTACACAGGAGTATGTACAGAGCAGACATATAATAATACCAGGTGAATGATAACTATACTTGCAGTGTGTGCATACATATATTACACAGGAGTCTGTACAGAGCAGACATATACTAATACCAGGTGATTGATAACTATACTTGCATGTGTGCATACATATATTACACAGGAGCCTGTACAGAGCAGACATATAATAATACCAGGTGAATGATAACTATACTTGCAGTGTGTGCATACATATATTACACAGGAGCCTGTACAGAGCAGACATATAATAATACCAGGTGAATGATAACTATACTTGCAGTGTGTGCATACATATATTACACAGGAGCCTGTACAGAGCAGACATATAATAATACCAGGTGAATGATAACTATACTTGCAGTGTGTGCATACATATATTACACAGGGGTCTGTACAGAGCAGACATATAATAATACCAGGTGAATGGTAACTATACTTGTAATGTGTGCATACATATATTACACAGGAGTCTGTACAGAGCAGACATATAATAATACCAGGTGAATGATAACTATACTTGCAGTGTGTGCATACATATATTACACAGGAGTCTGTACAGAGCAGACATATAATAATACCAGGTGAATGATAACTATACTTGCAATGTGTACATACATATATTACACAGGACCCTGTACAGAGCAGACATATAATAATACCAGGTGGATGATAACTATACTTGCAGTGTGTGCATACATATATTACACAGGAGTCTGTACAGAGCACACATATAATAATACCAGGTGAATAATAACTATACTTGTAGTGTGTGCATACATATATTACACAGGAGCCTGTACAGAGCAGACATATAATAATACCAGGTGAATGATAACTATACTTGCAGTGTGTGCATACATATATTACACAGGAGTCTGTACAGAGCACACATATAATAATACCAGGTGAATGATAACTATACTTGCAGTGTGTGCATACATATATTACACAGGAGTCTGTACAGAGCAGACATATAATAATACCAGGTGAATGATAACTATACTTGCAATGTGTGCATACATATATTACCCAGGAGTCTGTACAGAGCAGACATATAATAATACCAGGTGAATGATAACTATACTTGCAGTGTTTGCATACATATATTACACAGGAGTCTGTACAGAGCAGACATATAATAATACCAGGTGAATGATAACTATACTTGCAGTGTGTGCATACATATATTACACAGGAGCCTGTACAGAGCAGACATATAATAATACCAGGTGAATGATAACTATACTTGCAGTGTGTGCATACATATATTACACAGGAGTCTGTACAGAGCACACATATAATAATACCAGGTGAATGATAACTATACTTGCAGTGTGTGCATACATATATTACACAGGAGTCTGTACAGAGCAGACATATAATAATACCAGGTGAATGATAACTATACTTGCAATGTGTGCATACATATATTACCCAGGAGTCTGTACAGAGCAGACATATAATAATACCAGGTGAATGATAACTATACTTGCAGTGTTTGCATACATATATTACACAGGAGTCTGTACAGAGCAGACATATAATAATACCAGGTGAATGATAACTATACTTGCAGTGTGTGCATACATATATTACACAGGAGCCTGTACAGAGCAGACATATAATAATACCAGGTGAATGATAACTATACTTGCAGTGTGTGCATACATATATTACACAGGAGCCTGTACAGAGCAGACATATAATAATACCAGGTGAATGATAACTATACTTGCAGTGTGTGCATACATATATTACACAGGAGCCTGTACAGAGCAGACATATAATAATACCAGGTGAATAATAACTATACTTGCAGTGTGTGCATACATATATTACACAGGAGACGGTACAGAGCACACATATAATAATACCAGATGAATGATAACTATACTTGCAATGTGTGCATACATATATTACACAGGAGCCTGTACAGAGCAGACATATAATAATACCAGGTGAATGAAAACTAGACTTGCAGTGTGTGCATACATATATTACACAGGAGCCTGTACAGTTCAGACATATAATAATACCAGGTGAATGATAACTATACTTGCAGTGTGTGCATACATATATTACACAGGAGCCTGTACAGAGCAGACATATAATAATACCAGGTGTATGATAACTATACTTGCAGTGTGTGCATACATATATTACACAGGAGTCTGTACAGAGCACACATATAATAATACCAGGTGAATGATAACTATACTTGCAATGTGTGCATACATATATTACCCAGGAGTCTGTACAGAGCAGACATATAATAATACCAGGTGAATGATAACTATACTTGCAGTGTTTGCATACATATATTACACAGGTGTCTGTACAAAGCAGACATATAATAATACCAGGTGAATGATAACTATACTTGCAGTGTGTGCATACATATATTACACAGGAGTCTGTACAGAGCAGACATATAATAATACCAGGTGGATGATAACTATACTTGCAGTGTGTGCATACATATATTACACAGGAGTCGGTACAGAGCAGACATATAATAATACCAGGTGAATGATAACTATACTTGCAGTGTGTGCATACATATATTACACAGGAGCCTGTACAGAGCAGACATATAATAATACCAGGTGAATGATAACTATACTTGCAGTGTGTGCATACATATATTACACAGGAGACGGTACAGAGCACACATATAATAATACCAGATGAATGATAACTATACTTGCAATGTGTGCATACATATATTACACAGGAGCCTGTACAGAGCAGACATATAATAATACCAGGTGAATGAAAACTAGACTTGCAGTGTGTGCATACATATATTACACAGGAGCCTGTACAGTTCAGACATATAATAATACCAGGTGAATGATAACTATACTTGCAGTGTGTGCATACATATATTACACAGGAGCCTGTACAGAGCAGACATATAATAATACCAGGTGTATGATAACTATACTTGCAGTGTGTGCATACATATATTACACAGGAGCCTGTACAGAGCAGACATATAATAATACCAGGTGAATGATAACTATACTTGCAGTGTGTGCATACATATATTACACAGGAGCCTGTACAGAGCAGACATATAATAATACCAGGTGAATGATAACTATACTTGCAGTGTGTGCATACATATATTACACGGGAGTCTGTACAGAGCAGACATATAATAATACCAGGTGAATGATAACTATACTTGCAGTGTGTGCATACATATATTACACGGGAGTCTGTACAGAGCAGACATATAATAATACCAGGTGAATGATAACTATACTTGCAGTGTGTGCATACATATATTACACAGGAGCCTGTACAGAGCAGACATATAATAATACCAGGTGAATGATAACTATACTTGCAGTGTGTGCATACATATATTACACAGGAGCCTGTACAGAGCAGACATATAATAATACCAGGTGAATGATAACTATACTTGCAGTGTGTGCATACATATATTACACAGGAGCCTGTACAGAGCAGACATATAATAATACCAGGTGAATGATAACTATACTTGCAGTGTGTGCATACATATATTACACAGGAGCCTGTACAGAGCAGACATATAATAATACCAGGTGAATGATAACTATACTTGCAGTGTGTGCATACATATATTACACGGGAGTCTGTACAGAGCAGACATATAATAATACCAGGTGAATGATAACTATACTTGCAGTGTGTGCATACATATATTACACGGGAGCCTGTACAGAGCAGACATATAATAATACCAGGTGAATGATAACTATACTTGCAGTGTGTGCATACATATATTACACAGGAGCCTGTACAGAGCAGACATATAATAATACCAGGTGAATGATAACTATACTTGCAGTGTGTGCATACATATATTACACAGGAGCCTGTACAGAGCAGACATATAATAATACCAGGTGAATGATAACTATACTTGCAGTGTGTGCATACATATATTACACAGGAGCCTGTACAGAGCAGACATATAATAATACCAGGTGAATGATAACTATACTTGCAGTGTGTGCATACATATATTACACAGGAGCCTGTACAGAGCAGACATATAATAATACCAGGTGAATGATAACTATACTTGCAGTGTGTGCATACATATATTACACAGGAGCCTGTACAGAGCAGACATATAATAATACCAGGTGAATGATAACTATACTTGCAGTGTGTGCATACATATATTACACAGGAGTCTGTACAGAGCAGACATATAATATTACCAGGTGAATGATAACTATACTTGCAGTGTGTGCATACATATATTACACAGGAGCCTGTACAGAGCAGACATATAATAATACCAGGTGAATGATAACTATACTTGCAGTGTGTGCATACATATATTACACAGGAGCCTGTACAGAGCAGACATATAATAATACCAGGTGAATGATAACTATACTTGCAGTGTGTGCATACATATATTACACAGGAGCCTGTACAGAGCAGACATATAATAATACCAGGTGAATGATAACTATACTTGCAGTGTGTGCATACATATATTACACAGGAGCCTGTACAGAGCAGACATATAATAATACCAGGTGAATGATAACTATACTTGCAGTGTGTGCATACATATATTACACAGGAGCCTGTACAGAGCAGACATATAATAATACCAGGTGAATGATAACTATACTTGCAGTGTGTGCATACATATATTACACAGGAGTCTGTACAGAGCAGACATATAATATTACCAGGTGAATGATAACTATACTTGCAGTGTGTGCATACATATATTCAGGGCCGGCCTTAGGGGTGTGCGACCTGTGCGATCGCACAGGGCGCAACACCCCAGGGGGCGCCTGCCCGGCCGGTAGAAAAAAAAAAAAAAGTTAAAAAAAAAAAAAGCCGGTAGAGGCACTGGATGGGGGAGATCAAAAGATCCCCCCTCACCAGCCCTCTGCTCGGCATGCTCTGCTTTGTCCGGGGAGGGGGCGGGGCTAAACGGCACAGAGGTGTAGCTCCGCCCCCACTCCGGGAAGCAGAGCAGAGTCTGCTTCACGGGGAGCCCCGGGCAGCATGAGATAGTGCTGCTCGGCTCCCCATGCCTGCATTAAGCATGGAGAGCCTGCATTAAGCATGGAGCCTGCATTAAGCCTGGGGAGCCTGCATTAAGCATGGGGAGCCTGCATTAAGCATGGAGCCTGCATTAAGCATGGGGAGCCTGCATTAAGCACAGGGAGCCTGCATTAAGCATGGGGAGCCTGCATTAAGCATGGAGTCTGCATTAAGCATGGGGAGCCTGCATTAAGCATGGGGAGCCTGCATTAAGCATGGGGAGCCTGCATTAAGCATGGGGAGCCTGCATTAAGCATGGAGCCTGCATTAAGCATGGAGCCTGCATTAAGCCTGGGGAGCCTGCATTAAGCATGCGGAGCCTGCATTAAGCATGGAGCCTGCATTAAGCATGGGGAGCCTGCATTAAGCATGAGGAGCCCGAGCAGCACTTTGTCTTGCTGCCCATGGCTCCCCGTAATGCAGACTGTGCTCTCCTTCCCGGGGTGGGGGCGGAGCTACACCGCTGTGCCGGTTAGCTCCGCCCCCTCCCTGGATCCACCTTTTCAGGCAAAGGTAAGGGAGGGGGGGAGAGAGACAGAACAGGGGTTAGGGGGGAGAGAGACAGAACAGGGGTTAGGGGGGAGAGAGACAGACAGAACAGGGGGAGGGGAGAGAGAGAGAACAGGGGGAGGGGGAGAGACAGAACAGGGGTTAGGGGGGAGAGAGACAGAACAGGGGTTAGGGGGGAGAGAGACAGAACAGGGGTTAGGGGGAGAGACAGAACAGGGGTTAGGGGGGAGAGAGACAGAACAGGGGTTAGGGGGGAGAGAGACAGACAGAACAGGGGGAGGGGAGAGAGAGAGAACAGGGGTTAGGGGGGAGAGAGAGACAGAACAGGGGTTAGGGGGGAGAGAGACAGACAGAACAGGGGGAGGGGAGAGAGAGAGAACAGGGGGAGGGGGAGAGAGAGAGACAGAACAGGGGTTAGGGGGGAGAGAGAGACAGAACAGGGGTTAGGGGGGAGAGAGACAGACAGAACAGGGGTTAGGGGGGAGAGACAGACAGAACAGGGGGAGGGGAGAGAGAGACAGACAGAACAGGGGGAGGGGAGAGAGAGACATACAGAACAGGGGTTAGGGGGGAGAGAGACAGACAGAACAGGGGGAGGGGAGAGAGAGACAGACAGAACAGGGGTTAGGGAGGAGAGAGACAGACAGAACAGGGGGAGGGGAGAGAGAGACAGACAGAACAGGGGCAGGGGGGAGAGACAGAACAGGGGCAGGGGGGAGAGACAGAACAGGGGCAGGGGGAGAGAGAGAGAGAACAGGGGGAGGGGGAGAGAGAGAGAACAGGGGGAGGGGGAGAGACAGAACAGGGGGAGGGGGAGAGAGAGAGAACAGGGGGAGGGGGAGAGAGAGAGAACAGGGGGAGGGGGGAGAGAGAGATAACAGGGGGAGGGGGGAGAGAGAGAACAGGGCTAGAGAGAGAGAACAGGGGGAGGGGGGAGAGACAGAACAGGGGAGGGGTGGGAGAGAGACAGACAGAAAAGGGGCAGGGGGGAGAGAGAGAACAGGGGGAGGGGGAGAGAGAGAGAACAGGGCTAGAGAGAGAGAACAGGGGGAGGGGGGAGAGAGACAGAACAGGGGACGGGGGGGGGGAGAGAGACAGAACAGGGAAGGGGGGAGAGAGACAGAATAGGGGATGGGGGGAGAGAGACAGAATAGGGGACGGGGGGGGGGAAAGAGACAGAACAGAGGGAGAGAGAGACAGACATGGCAAGGAAGAGGAAAGGGACAAACATGGGAATGGAGAGAGACACAAACATAGGGGGGCGAAAGAGACGGGGGGGGGGCGCCACGGGGGAAGCCCGCACAGGGCGCCGGAACACTTAAGGCCGACCCTGCATATATTACACAGGAGCCTGTACAGAGCAGACATATAATAATACCAGGTGAATGAAAACTAGACTTGCAGTGTGTGCATACATATATTACACAGGAGCCTGTACAGAGCAGACATATAATAATACCAGGTGTATGATAACTATACTTGCAGTGTGGCCATACATATATTACACATATTATGTACAGAGCAGACATATAATAATACCAGGTGAATGATAACTATACTTGCAGTGTGTGCATACATATATTACACAGGAGCCTGTACAGAGCAGACATATAATAATACCAGGTGAATGATAACTATACTTGCAGTGTGTGCATACATATATTACACAGGAGCCTGTACAGAGCAGACATATAATAATACCAGGTGTATGATAACTATACTTGCAGTGTGTGCATACACATATTACACAGGCGTCTGTACAGAGCAGACATATAATAATACCAGGTGAATGATAACTATACTTGCAGTGTGTGCATACATATATTACACAGGAGCCTGTACAGAGCAGACATATAATAATACCAGGTGTATGATAACTATACTTGCAGTGTGGCCATACATATATTACACATATTATGTACAGAGCAGACATATAATAATACCAGGTGAATGAGAACTATACTTGCAGTGTGTGCATACATATATTACACAGGAGCCTGTACAGAGCAGACATATAATAATACCAGGTGAATGATAACTATACTTACAGTGTGTGCATACATATATTACATACATATAGGTATAAGGCTATCCTAGATATAAGATAAGGCCAGGGACTAATGAAAGTATTACTTTACTGAGAGGGTAGTGGATGTATGGAATAGTCCTCCAGTAGAAATGGTAGAGGTTAATACAGTAAAGGAGTTTAAGCATGCATGGGATAGGTATACGGCTATCCTAGATATAAGATAAGGTCAGGGACTAATGAAAGTATTACTATACTGAGAGGGTAGTGGATGCATGGAATAGTCTTCCAGCAGAAGTGGTAGAGTTTAATACAGTGAAGGAGTTTAAGCATGCATGGGAAAGGTATAAGGCTATCCTAGATATAAGATAAGGCCGGGGACTAATGAAAGTATTACATTACTGAGAGGGTAGTGGATGTATGGAATAGTCTTCCAGTAGAAGTGGTAGAGGTTAATACAGTGAAGGAGTTTAAGCATGCATGGGATAGGTATAAGGCTATCCTAGATATAAGATAAGGTCAGGGACTAATGAAAGTATTACATTACTGAGAGGATAGTGGATGCATGGAATAGTCTTCCAGTAGAAGTGATAGAGGTTAATACAGTGAAGGAGTTTAAGCATGCATGGGATAGGTATAAGGCTATCCTATATATAAGATAATGCCAGGGACTAATGAAAGTATTACATTACTGAGAGGGTAGTGGATGTATGGAATAGTCTTCCAGTAGAAGTGGTAGAGGTTAATACAGTGAAGGAGTTTAAGCATGCATGGGATAGGTATAAGGCTATCCTAGATATAAGATAAGGCCAGGGACTAATGAAAGTATTACATTACTGAGAGGGTAGTGGATGTATGGAATAGTCTTCCAGTAGAAGTGGTAGAGGTTAATACAGTGAAGGAGTTTAAGCATGCATGGGATAGTTATAAGGCTATCCTAGATATAAGATAAGGTCAGGGACTAATGAAATTATTACATTACTGAGAGGGTAGTGGATTTATGGAATAGCCTTCCAGTAGAAGTGGTAGATGTTAATGCAGTGAGGGAGTTTATGCATGCATGGGATCGGTATAAGGCTATCCTAGATATAAGATAAGGCCAGGGACTAATGAAAGTATTACATTACTGAGAGGGTAGTGGATGCATGGAATAGTATTTACAGCTAGATGAAATTGAGAAATTACAGCAGATTGCAAGAAACCAGGACTGCCTACACTAGCTGAGTAAAAGTAATTTCTTGTTTTGTTTTGCTGTCGGAACCAATTAGAATAATTAATATTAATAATAGTGTTGCACCGCTGAGAGATCCTACTGTGTACAAGAGCAAGGTCACTTAGATTCCACAATAGAATGAATTCTATTCCAACAGCACATGAAGTGACTAAATGAAACAAAACTTGTAATGCACAGTGTCTATATATTCAGTGCTGCCTCACCTGCAGTAACCATGCAGAGTAATCACGGGGGAGGGCTTGAGTCAAATATTAAAAATGTGATTTATGTAGAATAACTGCATCACACGTTGAAAAAGCCTGTGCACTATACAAGCAGTGATCTTCATCTTGCCCCAAAGTGAGTTTGGGGACTAGACTGACCCTTTAATCACTTTCTCCTTCTTGACTCTTTAGTATAGCTACATATCTAGTAATTATCATTCTTGTATGTCTTGATTTTTGTACAAACTGCCACCCAGACTATAATATTGAGGGGTTCTTCCATGTATTTATGTAATTGTAGCAGTTAAGTCTAAATATCTATTTTTGCTATTTAGGTAGCTACATCTGTTTGGAGCTGTCAGCGTTTGATGTATTTACTAAATAAACTGCTACTGATCTCCATTTTTGATATAGATGCGGATATGCTGCCATCTACTGATGTTTTGCATATTTGATTATTTCTGCTATAGTCTTTACATGCAGGGGAAGTACCTATTGGCTTGTATTTATTCGATGTGTCTCTGTACACTCACTTTGTGTTACTATATATGATTTGTACTATGTTACTCCTCATTCCCTTCCTTTTCTTCTCCCTTTTATAGGTTGTCGTATATTCCTTTTCTTTCTTGTTTGTTGTTGTTTGTGATTTGTGACCATTCTGATGAAGCCTTTCTATAATGCACACATACATATACACACCCCAATCACACACACACATGCACACCAATCACACACACACGCACACCAATCACACACAAACCCCCCAATCACACACACACACACACCCCAATCACACACACATACACACCCCAATCACACACACGCACAACAATCACAATCACACACACACACCCCAATCACACACACAAACACGCACACCAATCACACACAAACCCCCCAATCACACACACACACACCCCAATCACACACACATACACACCCCAATCACACACACACGCACAACAATCACACACACATACACACCCCAATCACACACACACACACACGCACCCCAATCACACACATATACACACCCCAATCACACACACACATACACACCCCAATCACACACACATACACACCCCAATCACACACACATGTTTTTGAGGTTTGTGAACTGGTTTCATTTCCCATCTCTGGTATTTGTTGTCCTCTGGATGAGAGACGCTCTCGGTCCTGACAATAGACACTTTGTTATTATTTTTATATTTTTGTGGTTAAAGGTTATTAGACTTGTTATACCAGAATACCTCATATTTTCCACCTTGCCGCACATCACTTCCCACTTTTCTGGTTTAACATGTTCTTATTATTATTGCTTCATTATCCCCTGGAAAATATCGGACAAACCTGGCGCATCCTGGAAAAACACTCCATTGGCTTCATAGGGCTAAAGCTGCCATGGCTGAGTGTATTCAGAGCGAAGAACTCCAGCCATCTCTGAGCAGGTCCCCAGCTGTGACATGTGTTTAACCAGTGCCTGGCTTTAACAGCTTTAGTCTTTAGGGAAAGGCTAACTATCATATGGGCAGCTTGTTAGGGTAAGAACTACAATATCACTATAAAAAAAACAATGTGCTAATTCTACATATTGCCTAATAAAGTGCATTTCCACACTCAGGGCACACATTAGATTAAATTTAGCAGGTTTTTTTCATTAGCGTTTGTAAAAGAGTTTTCATGTAACAGTTAGAAAAAGTTTTCAGTTCACTATCATATTGTTTTGTTATAGTAAATTATATGATATGTTCAAAATATTGATATCTAAAAAAAGCCCTTCTTATCCCAAAACAGTAAAGGAGAAAGAGAAAAATGACAGCTAAACACAAACACTGCAGACGTAAAAATAGCCATTGTCACGAAATGTCACAACATGGCCAAAAAACATGGCCGGTCACCAAGGAGTTAAGAGAAAGGGTAGATATGAGTGAACATTGGACAATTTTATTTTTTCATTATTCAATCGTTTCCTCTCTTACAGGTTGTAAGACTTCGTTTCTCTGGCAAGGTTAAACAGGAGTGCCAACATTAACTTCTGTCTTCCACAATGCATCACCTCTATACGTTAAAATTCACCATGGTCACATTCTCCAGTTACAATCCTGTCTTCACCCCTAGAAGCTCCAGTGATTGAGAAGCCTAGAAACAGGCTGTAGGAGTAGGACTGGAATTTTTTTGGGGGGGAAATTATTTGGTTTCACCTCTCGCAAAGCCCAACGTTATGATGCAGAATCGAAAACCCCCGCCTCTTCATAAATGTTATTATGAAATTCCTGCTAACGCTGAAGTCAAATCTGTTCCGCCATCTTTGTTGCCTTTTGAGGTTCAGAGGAAGATATTGGCAGCCACCACCGATGCCTCCAAAGATGCTTGTGTTGTTTACGTGTCTCCAGTTGATACAGTAACAAAAGTCGCCAAACAGCTGTCGCCAATTCACCCGACGCTGGGCTCTTCCCGTGAAGATTTTCCTTCCACCACCTGGAATAACGTCAGTGATAACAAGCAGTCCACAGTTTGCCACGTCCCAGTCAAGTTTTCCGTCGACACAGCCTCAAAAATATTAAAAATCTTGTTAGGATTGAAAATAAATGTAAGCAGATATGAACCTGTATTACAACAGTTAAGCCATCCCACAAGCCCCAGACCTCCTGTTATTTACATCCAGGCCATCGCCCTCATTAAAAGGAAAAACAAGATGTATCTTGTCTTCGAGCAAGAGTCCAATTCAATAAATGAAAAGGCGGAGACAGTAAGTTACCAATTGGCTGGAACACCGTCAGCTCGTAAGGAGTCCATGAACGATCTCTCCAATAAAATGGATGAAATCACACAATCGAGAAACATAGTCTGGAAGCCAAATAACCAAGCAGTGAATATGGCAAAGGAGAAAGTGGGAACTCCATGCCCATTTATACAGAACCTTTCTAATACAGAGGAATTAAATGGCATTTCCGTCGATGAGCAATGTCTGGCTCAACCTTCCTTAAACATTTCCACAAATCAGAAATCACAGAGTGGTATCAGTCAACCAAAATCACAACCTTTCCCCAACTCCGGTGAGGACACAAAGGTGCTACAGAAATCCACACTCACTGTTCCAAAAATAAAGGTAAATTAAATTAGATTTTTTAAATGTGTCTGCTGTTTATGACATCACATGTGGCTTGAAATGTAAATGAAAAACTTTTTTTATTATTATCATTATTTATTTATTTTTAGCCATCAGACAATTTTTTTTGTGTTCCTTGTCGTTTTAGGCCAATATTAGTCGCCATTAGGTTCATTTATTATCGCATCCTTTGGCCATCTTTTAATTTGTTTCAGATGTCTTTAATCCCCCCTAGTCCCCTTCCCTCCCTCCCTACCCTTTGTTTTTCTATCTCTTAACCTTTTTTTATCTGTACTCTCGTATGCGTATTTTACATATTGAGTAGTACCCAGTTAACCACATGTATAAAAAACATGGACAACATAGACAACTCCCCAATCCCAAGCTTGTTGTGTTATTTAATATAACCTTGTTTAGGGTCAGGGGAGAACATACAACATTACAAGTGACGCTTCCCCAAGGACCAAAGTGGCTCAGTGGGCCGGGAATTCTGTTTTATCCCTGATCGAGAACTACTTAATTTAATAACGCTAACCATTCATCCCATCTGGACTTCTTTTTTACCTTAATGCCAAATTGCGTTTCAATTCCGGCTTCCATTTTTAATTGATATAATAGTTGATTTCTTACCGGGGTCCAAGTCGGAACAGCCGTGGAACTCCAATTCCTTGCTATCTCCAACTTCCAACTTCAACCCTCTTTTGGCCACGAATTGTCCAACACATGGAGAAGATGATTCTGTGGGGCCAAGGGAAAATTTATACCACAGATTTTATGTATTTGGGAATTTATCATCTGCCAAAATAATTGAATAGGTGGCCAACTCCACCAAATGTGGAGAAAGTCACCCTTATGAACGCCACATCTCCGATACGTATCGGATCTCTGTGGATAGATTTTATTCAATGGACTCGGAGTCAGATACCACCTATTCATAATCTTATAGTGGTATCTGACTCCGAGTCCATTGAATCTAACTGGTTTGTATGTTTTAGACAATGGGTCATGCCAGTATTTGTCTGTTATGTCTAGGTTTAGGTCTGTTCCATTTTTTAATGGGCAAAAGGTCTGTTTTAGGGCCACTATTTCTTTTGAGCGAAACACATCTAGAAACTAGTTTCTTACTCTCTTTATATACTCCAAGTGAGGTCTCACCAGTGCTCTGTACAATGGCATGAGCACTTCCCTCTTCCTACATCTAATACCTCTCCCTATACAACCAAGCATTCTGCTAATACCTCTCCCTATACAACCAAGCATTCTGCTAATACCTCTCCATATGCAACCAAGCATTCTGCTAGCATTTCCTGCTGCTCTATTGCATTGCCTACCTACCTTCAAGTCCTCTGAAATTATAATCTTGCACTTGTCCACATTAAATGTCAGTTGCCACTGCTCTGACCATTTTTCTAGTTTAGCTAAATCATTTGCCATTTGGCTTATCCCTCCATGAACATCAACCCTGCTGCAAATCTTTGTATCATCAGACATACTTTGCCAACAATATGTTTATCCTTCCCCACCAGGAGAGCCCCAAGGGTTTCCAATTCATTAGTTGTTTATTGGTCTGTATTAATAAGGGGAGGAAATAAATTTCGACTATTTTTTTAGGGCCTGGGCATATCTTGATACCTAGATAATTTATTGAGGTGTTAGCCCAGATAAAACCAAATTTCTCTGATAGAAGGTTCCTAGCCTCATGTGGAATATAATTTGCTAAAGCAGCCGACTTATCGAGGTTTCATTTGTATCCTGAGTGTTTTGAGTACCGGTTTATTTCTGCCATTAAAGCTTCCATTGCAGAGTCAAAAGTATATCATCTGCATACAAGTTGATTTTATGGCTGTTCTTTGTTGTTTCTAATTCTACTATTTCTCGGTTTTGTCTGATTGCAATTGCTAAAATTTCTATTGTTATTAAGTATAGAAGGGGGGATAATGGGCAACCTTGCCGCAACCCATTGTCAGGTGCAAACCATTCAGATCTAAAGCCATGTCCCACAACTCTTGCCGTGTAATCTTTGTAGAGAAGTAAGATCCCACAAGCCTGGAGAGCTTTTTCCATGAATGCCCAGCTGACCCTATCAAAAGCTTTCTCAGCATCTAATGACAGGGTCAGCATGGGCACCCCTGATCTGTGGACCATGTCTCCTAATGCTATCTGAGGAATGTCTCCCCGGTACAAAGCCCATCTGATCTTTATGAATTACCGTATTTGCTCAATTATTAGACAAGGTTTTTTTCAGAAATACATTTCTGAAAAATCCCCCTCGTCTTATAATCAAGGTCGTCTTATAATCTGACCTCAAATTGAGGTCAGACTATAAGACATGGATCCAGGTCCCCAGCAGAGCTGCAGGGGACCTGGATCCCCCTCTCTAACAGCCGGGGATGTCTGCGTGATGAGCGCTGACTCCCCTGCTTCCACCCGGCATGACCGCCGGGGCTTCTGTGATGAAGCCGGGTACTTCCGCTTTCGTCACAGAAGTCCCGATGGTCGTGCCGGGCGGCAGCAGGGGAGGTCTGCGCTCATCACGCAGACATCCTCTGCTGCCCCACTAGGCACCAGGGAGAATCGGGCAGCCGGGGGATGTCTGCACGATAAGTGGAGGAAGGGGTTAAGAAACAGAGACAAGGGGAGGGGGGACAGAGCAACAAGGGGAGGGAGGGGGGAAGAGACAGCAACAAGGGGAGGGGGGACAGAGCAACAAGGTATTTTGCGCAAGCCAATACGTATTATTTATTGGGGGGTTAATTAATTATGCATGTTCCTGGGGCACTTGGCAAGCTTTGATATATTTCTTATAAGCGTATGGGGGGGTTAATTATAACCACCCATCACTGTGCCCTGGCCGGTTATTTTTAATAGGCCAGGGACCTTGAGCAAGTCCCTGGCCCTTTAATTTGAGAAGGACTGAGAGTCCATCAATCACCAGCTCCCAGCACCATTATCATTTTTAAACAAGGCTTCTTGCTCTGGCTCCCCATATGTGTTAGGGCTCCCAGGAGATATTTGGGAAAACCCTTGGGCCCAGTTTTAAGGGGGGTCGGATGGGGGGGGGGGCGTTAGATGGCAACGTCAAATTTGTGCCTATAGTGTCTACTACTTATGACATCACTTTGTTGCTTGATATGCAAATTACACATTTTAGTTCATTTGCATATAAAGCCACACGTGATGTCACAGACAGGAGACATCTAAAACATGTTTAAAACATATTTTTCTTGTACTTATTTATTTACTTGCAGTTCTGCTAACACGATGTATGGAACATTTTATAGAATTGTGTATTCTCTTCTAAACAATGATTTGTTCCAACTTACCCCGTATTGATATCACCAGTGTGGCATTTTGATTGGTACTTTATTTATAAACACCAGACTCATATCCCGGGGAACTTTGTGGGAGGAGAAGACGCTTATGGAAGATAGAAATCTCTCCTGGAGAACTTCACTGTCGTGTTCTGACGTGATTCACTTATATTATGATGATTTGACACCCATTTAAGCCATTTAGTGCCTTGATAGAACAATCTTAGTAGCTAACGGTATCTGTATAATTAAATGTCTGTGTGCATGTGTGGTAAGGAGTCTGTGTGCATGTGTGGCAAGGAGTCTGTGTGCATGTGTGGCAAGGAGTCTGTGTGCATGTGTGGCAAGGAGACTGTGTGCATGTGTGGCAAGGAGTCTGTGTGCATGTGTGGTAAGGAGTCTGTGTGCATGTGTGGCAAGGAGTCTGTGTGCATGTGTGGCAAGGAGTCTGTGTGCATGTGTGGCAAGGAGACTGTGTGCATGTGTGGCAAGGAGACTGTGTGCATGTGTGGCAAGGAGACTGTGCATGTGTGGTAAGGAGTCTGTGTGCATGTGTGGCAAGGAGTCTGTGTGCATGTGTGGCAAGGAGTCAGTGTGCATGTGTGGCAAGGAGACTGTGCATGTGTGGCAAGGAGACTGTGTGCATGTGTGGCAAGGAGTCTGTGTGCATGTGTGGTAAGGAGTCTGTGTGCATGTGTGGCAAGGAGTCTGTGTGCATGTGTGGCAAGGAGACTGTGTGCGTGTGTGGCAAGGAGTCTGTGTGCGTGTGTGGCAAGGAGACTGTGTGCGTGTGTGGCAAGGAGACTGTGTGCGTGTGTGGCAAGGAGACTGTGTGCGTGTGTGGCAAGGAGTCTGTGTGCGTGTGTGGCAAGGAGTCTGTGTGCGTGTGTGGCAAGGAGACTGTGTGCATGTGTGGCAAGGAGTCTGTGTGCATGTGTGGCAAGGAGACTGTGCATGTGTGGCAAGGAGTCTGTGTGCATGTGTGGCAAGGAGACTGTGTGCATGTGTGGCAAGGAGACTGTGTGCATGTGTGGTAAGGAGTCTGTGTGCATGTGTGGCAAGGAGTCTGTGTGCATGTGTGGTAAGGAGCCGTGTGCGTGTGTGGCAAGGAGACTGTGCATGTGTGGCAAGGAGTCTGTGTGCATGTGTGGTAAGGAGTCTGTGTGCATGTGTGGAAAGGAGTCTGTGTGCGTGTGTGGCAAGGAGTCTGTGTGCATGTGTGGCAAGGAGTCTGTGTGCATGTGTGGTAAGGAGTCTGTGTGCATGTGTGGCAAGGAGACTGTGTGCATGTGTGGCAAGGAGACTGTGTGCATGTGTGGCAAGGAGTCTGTGTGCATGTGTGGCAAGGAGACTGTGTGCATGTGTGGCAAGGAGTCTGTGTGCATGTGTGGCAAGGAGTCTGTGTGCGTGTGTGGCAAGGAGACTGTGCATGTGTGGCAAGGAGACTGTGTGCATGTGTGGCAAGGAGACTGTGTGCATGTGTGGCAAGGAGTCTGTGTGCGTGTGAGGCAAGGAGTCTGTGTGCATGTGTGGCAAGGAGTCTGTGTGCGTGTGTGGCAAGGAGTCTGTGTGCGTGTGTGGCAAGGAGACTGTGTGCATGTGTGGCAAGGAGTCTGTGTGCATGTGTGGAAAGGAGTCTGTGTGCGTGTGTGGCAAGGAGACTGTGTGCATGTGTGGCAAGGAGACTGTGTGCGTGTGTGGCAAGGAGACTGTGCATGTGTGGCAAGGAGTCTGTGTGCATGTGTGGTAAGGAGTCTATGTGCATGTGTGGAAAGGAGTCTGTGTGCATGTGTGGCAAGGAGTCTGTGTGCATGTGTGGCAAGGAGTCTGTGTGCATGTGTGGCAAGGAGTCTGTGTGCATGTGTGGTAAGGAGTCTGTGTGCATGTGTGGAAAGGAGTCTGTGTGCATGTGTGGTAAGGAGTCTGTGCATGTGTGGCAAGGAGACTGTGTGCATGTGTGGCAAGGAGTCTGTGTGCATGTGTGGCAAGGAGACTGTGCATGTGTGGCAAGGAGTCTGTGTGCATGTGTGGCAAGGAGTCTGTGTGCATGTGTGGCAAGGAGACTGTGTGCATGTGTGGCAAGGAGACTGTGTGCATGTGTGGCAAGGAGACTGTGTGCATGTGTAGCAAGGAGTCTGTGTGCGTGTGTGGCAAGGAGACTGTGTGCATGTGTGGCAAGGAGACTGTGTGCATGTGTGGCAAGGAGTCTGTGTGCGTGTGTGGCAAGGAGTCTGTGTGCGTGTGTGGCAAGGAGTCTGTGTGCGTGTGTGGCAAGGAGTCTGTGTGCATGTGTGGAAAGGAGTCTGTGTGCGTGTGTGGCAAGGAGACTGTGTGCATGTGTGGCAAGGAGACTGTGCGTGTGTGGCAAGGAGACTGTGCATGTGTGGCAAGGAGTCTGTGTGCATTTGTGGTAAGGAGACTATGTGCATGTGTGGCAAGGAGACTGTGTGCATGTGTGGCAAGGAGACTGTGTGCATGTGTGGCAAGGAGACTGTGTGCATGTGTGGCAAGGAGACTGTGTGCATGTGTGGCAAGGAGACTGTGTGCATGTGTGGCAAGGAGACTGTGTGCATGTGTGGCAAGGAGACTGTGTGCATGTGTGGCAAGGAGTCTGTGTGCATGTGTGGAAAGGAGTCTGTGTGCGTGTGTGGCAAGGAGACTGTGTGCATGTGTGGCAAGGAGACTGTGTGCGTGTGTGGCAAGGAGACTGTGCATGTGTGGCAAGGAGTCTGTGTGCATGTGTGGTAAGGAGTCTGTGTGCATGTGTGGAAAGGAGTCTGTGTGCATGTGTGGCAAGGAGTCTGTGTGCATGTGTGGCAAGGAGACTGTGTGCATGTGTGGCAAGGAGTCTGTGTGCGTGTGTGGCAAGGAGACTGTGTGCATGTGTGGCAAGGAGACTGTGTGCGTGTGTGGCAAGGAGTCTGTGTGCGTGTGTGGCAAGGAGACTGTGTGCGTGTGTGGCAAGGAGACTGTGTGCGTGTGTGGCAAGGAGACTGTGTGCGTGTGTGGCAAGGAGTCTGTGTGCGTGTGTGGCAAGGAGTCTGTGTGCGTGTGTGGCAAGGAGACTGTGTGCATGTGTGGCAAGGAGTCTGTGTGCATGTGTGGCAAGGAGACTGTGCATGTGTGGCAAGGAGTCTGTGTGCATGTGTGGCAAGGAGACTGTGTGCATGTGTGGCAAGGAGACTGTGTGCATGTGTGGTAAGGAGTCTGTGTGCATGTGTGGCAAGGAGTCTGTGTGCATGTGTGGTAAGGAGCCGTGTGCGTGTGTGGCAAGGAGACTGTGCATGTGTGGCAAGGAGTCTGTGTGCATGTGTGGTAAGGAGTCTGTGTGCATGTGTGGAAAGGAGTCTGTGTGCGTGTGTGGCAAGGAGTCTGTGTGCATGTGTGGCAAGGAGTCTGTGTGCATGTGTGGTAAGGAGTCTGTGTGCATGTGTGGCAAGGAGACTGTGTGCATGTGTGGCAAGGAGACTGTGTGCATGTGTGGCAAGGAGTCTGTGTGCATGTGTGGCAAGGAGACTGTGTGCATGTGTGGCAAGGAGTCTGTGTGCATGTGTGGCAAGGAGTCTGTGTGCGTGTGTGGCAAGGAGACTGTGTGCATGTGTGGCAAGGAGACTGTGTGCATGTGTGGCAAGGAGTCTGTGTGCGTGTGTGGCAAGGAGTCTGTGTGCATGTGTGGCAAGGAGTCTGTGTGCGTGTGTGGCAAGGAGTCTGTGTGCGTGTGTGGCAAGGAGTCTGTGTGCGTGTGTGGCAAGGAGACTGTGTGCATGTGTGGCAAGGAGTCTGTGTGCATGTGTGGAAAGGAGTCTGTGTGCGTGTGTGGCAAGGAGACTGTGTGCGTGTGTGGCAAGGAGACTGTGTGCGTGTGTGGCAAGGAGACTGTGCATGTGTGGCAAGGAGTCTGTGTGCATGTGTGGCAAGGAGTCTGTGTGCATGTGTGGCAAGGAGACTGTGTGCATGTGTGGCAAGGAGACTGTGTGCATGTGTGGCAAGGAGACTGTGTGCATGTGTGGCAAGGAGTCTGTGTGTGTGTGTGGCAAGGAGACTGTGTGCATGTGTGGCAAGGAGACTGTGTGCATGTGTGGCAAGGAGTCTGTGTGCGTGTGTGGCAAGGAGTCTGTGTGCGTGTGTGGCAAGGAGTCTGTGTGCGTGTGTGGCAAGGAGTCTGTGTGCATGTGTGGAAAGGAGTCTGTGTGCGTGTGTGGCAAGGAGACTGTGTGCATGTGTGGCAAGGAGATTGTGCGTGTGTGGCAAGGAGACTGTGCATGTGTGGCAAGGAGTCTGTGTGCATGTGTGGTAAGGAGACTATGTGCATGTGTGGCAAGGAGACTGTGTGCATGTGTGGCAAGGAGACTGTGTGCATGTGTGGCAAGGAGACTGTGTGCATGTGTGGCAAGGAGACTGTGTGCATGTGTGGCAAGGAGACTGTGCATGTGTGGTAAGGAGTCTGTGTGCATGTGTGGCAAGGAGTCTGTGTGCATGTGTGGCAAGGAGTCAGTGTGCATGTGTGGCAAGGAGACTGTGCATGTGTGGCAAGGAGACTGTGTGCATGTGTGGCAAGGAGTCTGTGTGCATGTGTGGTAAGGAGTCTGTGTGCATGTGTGGCAAGGAGTCTGTGTGCATGTGTGGCAAGGAGACTGTGTGCGTGTGTGGCAAGGAGTCTGTGTGCGTGTGTGGCAAGGAGACTGTGTGCGTGTGTGGCAAGGAGACTGTGTGCGTGTGTGGCAAGGAGACTGTGTGCGTGTGTGGCAAGGAGTCTGTGTGCGTGTGTGGCAAGGAGTCTGTGTGCGTGTGTGGCAAGGAGACTGTGTGCATGTGTGGCAAGGAGTCTGTGTGCATGTGTGGCAAGGAGACTGTGCATGTGTGGCAAGGAGTCTGTGTGCATGTGTGGCAAGGAGACTGTGTGCATGTGTGGCAAGGAGACTGTGTGCATGTGTGGTAAGGAGTCTGTGTGCATGTGTGGCAAGGAGTCTGTGTGCATGTGTGGTAAGGAGCCGTGTGCGTGTGTGGCAAGGAGACTGTGCATGTGTGGCAAGGAGTCTGTGTGCATGTGTGGTAAGGAGTCTGTGTGCATGTGTGGAAAGGAGTCTGTGTGCGTGTGTGGCAAGGAGTCTGTGTGCATGTGTGGCAAGGAGTCTGTGTGCATGTGTGGTAAGGAGTCTGTGTGCATGTGTGGCAAGGAGACTGTGTGCATGTGTGGCAAGGAGACTGTGTGCATGTGTGGCAAGGAGTCTGTGTGCATGTGTGGCAAGGAGACTGTGTGCATGTGTGGCAAGGAGTCTGTGTGCATGTGTGGCAAGGAGTCTGTGTGCGTGTGTGGCAAGGAGACTGTGTGCATGTGTGGCAAGGAGACTGTGTGCATGTGTGGCAAGGAGACTGTGTGCATGTGTGGCAAGGAGTCTGTGTGCGTGTGAGGCAAGGAGTCTGTGTGCATGTGTGGCAAGGAGTCTGTGTGCGTGTGTGGCAAGGAGTCTGTGTGCGTGTGTGGCAAGGAGACTGTGTGCATGTGTGGCAAGGAGTCTGTGTGCATGTGTGGAAAGGAGTCTGTGTGCGTGTGTGGCAAGGAGACTGTGTGCATGTGTGGCAAGGAGACTGTGTGCGTGTGTGGCAAGGAGACTGTGCATGTGTGGCAAGGAGTCTGTGTGCATGTGTGGTAAGGAGTCTATGTGCATGTGTGGAAAGGAGTCTGTGTGCATGTGTGGCAAGGAGTCTGTGTGCATGTGTGGCAAGGAGACTGTGTGCATGTGTGGCAAGGAGTCTGTGTGCATGTGTGGCAAGGAGTCTGTGTGCATGTGTGGTAAGGAGTCTGTGTGCATGTGTGGAAAGGAGTCTGTGTGCATGTGTGGTAAGGAGTCTGTGCATGTGTGGCAAGGAGACTGTGTGCATGTGTGGCAAGGAGTCTGTGTGCATGTGTGGCAAGGAGACTGTGCATGTGTGGCAAGGAGTCTGTGTGCATGTGTGGCAAGGAGTCTGTGTGCATGTGTGGCAAGGAGACTGTGTGCATGTGTGGCAAGGAGACTGTGTGCATGTGTGGCAAGGAGACTGTGTGCATGTGTAGCAAGGAGTCTGTGTGCGTGTGTGGCAAGGAGACTGTGTGCATGTGTGGCAAGGAGACTGTGTGCATGTGTGGCAAGGAGTCTGTGTGCGTGTGTGGCAAGGAGTCTGTGTGCGTGTGTGGCAAGGAGTCTGTGTGCGTGTGTGGCAAGGAGTCTGTGTGCATGTGTGGAAAGGAGTCTGTGTGCGTGTGTGGCAAGGAGACTGTGTGCATGTGTGGCAAGGAGACTGTGCGTGTGTGGCAAGGAGACTGTGCATGTGTGGCAAGGAGTCTGTGTGCATTTGTGGTAAGGAGACTATGTGCATGTGTGGCAAGGAGACTGTGTGCATGTGTGGCAAGGAGACTGTGTGCATGTGTGGCAAGGAGACTGTGTGCATGTGTGGCAAGGAGACTGTGTGCATGTGTGGCAAGGAGACTGTGTGCATGTGTGGCAAGGAGACTGTGTGCATGTGTGGCAAGGAGACTGTGTGCATGTGTGGCAAGGAGTCTGTGTGCATGTGTGGAAAGGAGTCTGTGTGCGTGTGTGGCAAGGAGACTGTGTGCATGTGTGGCAAGGAGACTGTGTGCGTGTGTGGCAAGGAGACTGTGCATGTGTGGCAAGGAGTCTGTGTGCATGTGTGGTAAGGAGTCTGTGTGCATGTGTGGAAAGGAGTCTGTGTGCATGTGTGGCAAGGAGTCTGTGTGCATGTGTGGCAAGGAGACTGTGTGCATGTGTGGCAAGGAGTCTGTGTGCGTGTGTGGCAAGGAGACTGTGTGCATGTGTGGCAAGGAGACTGTGTGCGTGTGTGGCAAGGAGTCTGTGTGCGTGTGTGGCAAGGAGACTGTGTGCGTGTGTGGCAAGGAGACTGTGTGCGTGTGTGGCAAGGAGACTGTGTGCGTGTGTGGCAAGGAGTCTGTGTGCGTGTGTGGCAAGGAGTCTGTGTGCGTGTGTGGCAAGGAGACTGTGTGCATGTGTGGCAAGGAGTCTGTGTGCATGTGTGGCAAGGAGACTGTGCATGTGTGGCAAGGAGTCTGTGTGCATGTGTGGCAAGGAGACTGTGTGCATGTGTGGCAAGGAGACTGTGTGCATGTGTGGTAAGGAGTCTGTGTGCATGTGTGGCAAGGAGTCTGTGTGCATGTGTGGTAAGGAGCCGTGTGCGTGTGTGGCAAGGAGACTGTGCATGTGTGGCAAGGAGTCTGTGTGCATGTGTGGTAAGGAGTCTGTGTGCATGTGTGGAAAGGAGTCTGTGTGCGTGTGTGGCAAGGAGTCTGTGTGCATGTGTGGCAAGGAGTCTGTGTGCATGTGTGGTAAGGAGTCTGTGTGCATGTGTGGCAAGGAGACTGTGTGCATGTGTGGCAAGGAGACTGTGTGCATGTGTGGCAAGGAGTCTGTGTGCATGTGTGGCAAGGAGACTGTGTGCATGTGTGGCAAGGAGTCTGTGTGCATGTGTGGCAAGGAGTCTGTGTGCGTGTGTGGCAAGGAGACTGTGTGCATGTGTGGCAAGGAGACTGTGTGCATGTGTGGCAAGGAGTCTGTGTGCGTGTGTGGCAAGGAGTCTGTGTGCATGTGTGGCAAGGAGTCTGTGTGCGTGTGTGGCAAGGAGTCTGTGTGCGTGTGTGGCAAGGAGTCTGTGTGCGTGTGTGGCAAGGAGACTGTGTGCATGTGTGGCAAGGAGTCTGTGTGCATGTGTGGAAAGGAGTCTGTGTGCGTGTGTGGCAAGGAGACTGTGTGCGTGTGTGGCAAGGAGACTGTGTGCGTGTGTGGCAAGGAGACTGTGCATGTGTGGCAAGGAGTCTGTGTGCATGTGTGGCAAGGAGTCTGTGTGCATGTGTGGCAAGGAGACTGTGTGCATGTGTGGCAAGGAGACTGTGTGCATGTGTGGCAAGGAGACTGTGTGCATGTGTGGCAAGGAGTCTGTGTGTGTGTGTGGCAAGGAGACTGTGTGCATGTGTGGCAAGGAGACTGTGTGCATGTGTGGCAAGGAGTCTGTGTGCGTGTGTGGCAAGGAGTCTGTGTGCGTGTGTGGCAAGGAGTCTGTGTGCGTGTGTGGCAAGGAGTCTGTGTGCATGTGTGGAAAGGAGTCTGTGTGCGTGTGTGGCAAGGAGACTGTGTGCATGTGTGGCAAGGAGATTGTGCGTGTGTGGCAAGGAGACTGTGCATGTGTGGCAAGGAGTCTGTGTGCATGTGTGGTAAGGAGACTATGTGCATGTGTGGCAAGGAGACTGTGTGCATGTGTGGCAAGGAGACTGTGTGCATGTGTGGCAAGGAGACTGTGTGCATGTGTGGCAAGGAGACTGTGTGCATGTGTGGCAAGGAGACTGTGTGCATGTGTGGCAAGGAGTCTGTGTGCATGTGTGGAAAGGAGTCTGTGTGCGTGTGTGGCAAGGAGACTGTGTGCATGTGTGGCAAGGAGACTGTGTGCGTGTGTGGCAAGGAGACTGTGCATGTGTGGCAAGGAGTCTGTGTGCATGTGTGGTAAGGAGTCTGTGTGCATGTGTGGAAAGGAGTCTGTGTGCATGTGTGGCAAGGAGTCTGTGTGCATGTGTGGCAAGGAGACTGTGTGCATGTGTGGCAAGGAGTCTGTGTGCGTGTGTGGCAAGGAGACTGTGTGCATGTGTGGCAAGGAGACTGTGTGCATGTGTGGCAAGGAGACTGTGTGAGTGTGTGGCAAGGAGACTGTGTGCATGTGTGGCAAGGAGTCTGTGTGCGTGTGTGGCAAGGAGACAGTGTGCATGTGTGGCAAGGAGACTGTGTGAGTGTGTGGCAAGGAGACTGTGTGCATGTGTGGCAAGGAGTCTGTGTGCATGTGTGGCAAGGAGTCTGTGTGCATGTGTGGCAAGGAGTCTGTGTGCATGTGTGGCAAGGAGACTGTGTGCATGTGTGGCAAGGAGACTGTGTGCATGTGTGGCAAGGAGACTGTGTGCATGTGTGGCAAGGAGTCTGTGTGCGTGTGTGGCAAGGAGACTGTGTGCATGTGTGGCAAGGAGACTGTGTGCATGTGTGGCAAGGAGTCTGTGTGCGTGTGTGGCAAGGAGTCTGTGTGCATGTGTGGCAAGGAGTCTGTGTGCGTGTGTGGCAAGGAGACTGTGTGCATGTGTGGCAAGGAGTCTGTGTGCATGTGTGGCAAGGAGTCTGTGTGCGTGTGTGGCAAGGAGACTGTGTGCATGTGTGGCAAGGAGTCTGTGTGCATGTGTGGAAAGGAGTCTGTGTGCGTGTGTGGCAAGGAGACTGTGTGCATGTGTGGCAAGGAGACTGTGTGCGTGTGTGGCAAGGAGACTGTGCATGTGTGGCAAGGAGTCTGTGTGCATGTGTGGTAAGGAGTCTGTGTGCATGTGTGGAAAGGAGTCTGTGTGCATGTGTGGCAAGGAGTCTGTGTGCATGTGTGGCAAGGAGACTGTGTGCATGTGTGGCAAGGAGTCTGTGTGCATGTGTGGCAAGGAGACTGTGTGCATGTGTGGCAAGGAGACTGTGTGCATGTGTGGCAAGGAGACTGTGTGCATGTGTGGCAAGGAGACTATGTGCATGTGTGGCAAGGAGACTGTGTGCATGTGTGGCAAGGAGACTGTGTGAGTGTGTGGCAAGGAGACTGTGTGCATGTGTGGCAAGGAGTCTGTGTGCGTGTGTGGCAAGGAGACAGTGTGCATGTGTGGCAAGGAGACTGTGTGAGTGTGTGGCAAGGAGACTGTGTGCATGTGTGGCAAGGAGTCGTTGTGCATGTGTGGCAAGGAGTCTGTGTGCATGTGTGGCAAGGAGTCTGTGTGCATGTGTGGCAAGGAGACTGTGTGCATGTGTGGCAAGGAGACTGTGTGCATGTGTGGCAAGGAGACTGTGTGCATGTGTGGCAAGGAGTCTGTGTGCGTGTGTGGCAAGGAGACTGTGTGCATGTGTGGCAAGGAGACTGTGTGCATGTGTGGCAAGGAGTCTGTGTGCATGTGTGGCAAGGAGTCTGTGTGCATGTGTGGCAAGGAGTCTGTGTGCATGTGTGGCAAGGAGACTGTGTGCATGTGTGGCAAGGAGACTGTGTGCATGTGTGGCAAGGAGACTGTGTGCATGTGTGGCAAGGAGTCTGTGTGCGTGTGTGGCAAGGAGACTGTGTGCATGTGTGGCAAGGAGACTGTGTGCATGTGTGGCAAGGAGTCTGTGTGCGTGTGTGGCAAGGAGTCTGTGTGCATGTGTGGCAAGGAGTCTGTGTGCGTGTGTGGCAAGGAGACTGTGTGCATGTGTGGCAAGGAGTCTGTGTGCATGTGTGGCAAGGAGTCTGTGTGCGTGTGTGGCAAGGAGACTGTGTGCATGTGTGGCAAGGAGTCTGTGTGCATGTGTGGAAAGGAGTCTGTGTGCGTGTGTGGCAAGGAGACTGTGTGCATGTGTGGCAAGGAGACTGTGTGCGTGTGTGGCAAGGAGACTGTGCATGTGTGGCAAGGAGTCTGTGTGCATGTGTGGTAAGGAGTCTGTGTGCATGTGTGGAAAGGAGTCTGTGTGCATGTGTGGCAAGGAGTCTGTGTGCATGTGTGGCAAGGAGACTGTGTGCATGTGTGGCAAGGAGTCTGTGTGCATGTGTGGCAAGGAGACTGTGTGCATGTGTGGCAAGGAGACTGTGTGCATGTGTGGCAAGGAGACTGTGTGCATGTGTGGCAAGGAGACTATGTGCATGTGTGGCAAGGAGACTGTGTGCATGTGTGGCAAGGAGACTGTGTGAGTGTGTGGCAAGGAGACTGTGTGCATGTGTGGCAAGGAGTCTGTGTGCGTGTGTGGCAAGGAGACAGTGTGCATGTGTGGCAAGGAGACTGTGTGAGTGTGTGGCAAGGAGACTGTGTGCATGTGTGGCAAGGAGTCTGTGTGCATGTGTGGCAAGGAGTCTGTGTGCATGTGTGGCAAGGAGTCTGTGTGCATGTGTGGCAAGGAGACTGTGTGCATGTGTGGCAAGGAGACTGTGTGCATGTGTGGCAAGGAGACTGTGTGCATGTGTGGCAAGGAGTCTGTGTGCGTGTGTGGCAAGGAGACTGTGTGCATGTGTGGCAAGGAGACTGTGTGCATGTGTGGCAAGGAGTCTGTGTGCGTGTATGGCAAGGAGTCTGTGTGCATGTGTGGCAAGGAGTCTGTGTGCGTGTGTGGCAAGGAGACTGTGTGCATGTGTGGCAAGGAGTCTGTGTGCATGTGTGGCAAGGAGTCTGTGTGCGTGTGTGGCAAGGAGACTGTGTGCGTGTGTGGCAAGGAGACTGTGTGCATGTGTGGCAAGGAGTCTGTGTGCGTGTGTGGCAAGGAGTCTGTGTGCGTGTGTGGCAAGGAGTCTGTGTGCATGTGTGGCAAGGAGTCTGTGTGCGTGTGTGGCAAGGAGACTGTGTGCATGTGTGGCAAGGAGTCTGTGTGCATGTGTGGCAAGGAGTCTGTGTGCGTGTGTGGCAAGGAGACTGTGTGCGTGTGTGGCAAGGAGACTGTGTGCGTGTGTGGCAAGGAGACTGTGTGCCTGTGTGGCAAGGAGTCTGTGTGCATGTGTGGCAAGGAGACTGTGCATGTGTGGCAAGGAGTCTGTGTGCATGTGTGGCAAGGAGTCTGTGTGCATGTGTGGTAAGGAGTCTGTGTGCATGTGTGGAAAGGAGTCTGTGTGCATGTGTGGTAAGGAGTCTGTGCATGTGTGGCAAGGAGACTGTGTGCATGTGTGGCAAGGAGTCTGTGTGCATGTGTGGCAAGGAGACTGTGCATGTGTGGCAAGGAGTCTGTGTGCATGTGTGGCAAGGAGTCTGTGTGCATGTGTGGCAAGGAGACTGTGTGCATGTGTGGCAAGGAGACTGTGTGCATGTGTGGCAAGGAGACTGTGTGCATGTGTGGCAAGGAGTCTGTGTGCGTGTGTGGCAAGGAGACTGTGTGCATGTGTGGCAAGGAGACTGTGTGCATGTGTGGCAAGGAGTCTGTGTGCGTGTGTGGCAAGGAGTCTGTGTGCGTGTGTGGCAAGGAGTCTGTGTGCGTGTGTGGCAAGGAGACTGTGTGCGTGTGTGGCAAGGAGTCTGTGTGCATGTGTGGCAAGGAGTCTGTGTGCGTGTGTGGCAAGGAGACTGTGTGCGTGTGTGGCAAGGAGACTGTGTGCGTGTGTGGCAAGGAGTCTGTGTGCGTGTGTGGCAAGGAGTCTGTGTGCATGTGTGGCAAGGAGTCTGTGTGCATGTGTGGCAAGGAGTCTGTGTGCGTGTGTGGCAAGGAGACTGTGTGCATGTGTGGCAAGGAGTCTGTGTGCATGTGTGGCAAGGAGTCTGTGTGCGTGTGTGGCAAGGAGACTGTGTGCGTGTGTGGCAAGGAGACTGTGCGCGTGTGTGGCAAGGAGACTGTGTGCATGTGTGGCAAGGAGTCTGTGTGCATGTGTGGCAAGGAGACTGTGCATGTGTGGCAAGGAGTCTGTGTGCATGTGTGGTAAGGAGTCTGTGTGCATGTGTGGAAAGGAGTCTGTGTGCATGTGTGGTAAGGAGTCTGTGCATGTGTGGCAAGGAGACTGTGTGCATGTGTGGCAAGGAGACTGTGTGCATGTGTGGCAAGGAGTCTGTGTGCATGTGTGGCAAGGAGACTGTGCATGTGTGGCAAGGAGTCTGTGTGCATGTGTGGAAAGGAGTCTGTGTGCATGTGTGGCAAGGAGACTGTGTGCGTGTGTCTGTAGGTATCTGTTTTAGGGTCTATGTGTCTGTAGGTATCTGTGTTAGGGTGTGTGTGTCTGTAGGTATCTGTGTTAGGGTGTGTGTGTCTGTAGGTATCTGTGTTAGGGTGTGTGTGTCTGTAGGTATCTGTGTTAGGGTGTGTGTGTCTGTAGGTATCTGTTTTAGGGTCTGTGTGTCTGTAGGTATCTGTTTTAGGGTCTGTGTGTCTGTAGGTATCTGTGTTAGGGTCTGTAGGTATCTGTGTTAGGGTGTGTGTGTCTGTAGGTATCTGTGTAAGGGTGTGTGTGTCTGTAGGTATCTGTTTTAGGGTGTGTGTGTCTGTAGGTATCTGTGTTAGGGTGTGTGTGTCTGTAGGTATCTGTGTTAGGGTGTGTGTGTCTGTAGGTATCTGTGTTAGGGTGTGTGTGTCTGTAGGTATCTGTGTTAGGGTGTGTGTGTCTGTATGTATCTGTGTTAGGGTGTGTGTGTGTCTGTAGGTATCTGTGTTAGGGTGTGTGTGTGTGTGTGTGTAGGTATCTGTGTTAGGGTGTGTGTGTCTGTAGGTATCTGTGTTAGGGTGTGTGTGTCTGTAGGTATCTGTGTTAGGGTCTGTGTGTCTGTAGGTATCTGTGTTAGGGTGTGTGTCTGTAGGTATCTGTTTTAGGGTGTGTGTGTCTGTAGGTATCTGTGTTTGGGTGTGTGTGTCTGTAGGTATCTGTGTTAGGGTGTGTGTGTCTGTAGGTATCTGTGTTAGGGTCTGTGTGCCTGTAGGTATCTGTGTTAGGGTGTGTGTGTCTGTAGGTATCTGTGTTAGGGTGTGTGTGTGTCTGTAGGTATCTGTGTTAGGGTGTGTGTGTCTGTAGGTATCTGTGTTAGGGTGTGTGTCTGTAGGTATCTGTGTTAGGGTGTGTGTGTCTGTAGGTATCTGTGTTAGGGTCTGTGTGTCTGTAGGTATCTGTGTTAGGGTGTGTGTCTGTAGGTATCTGTTTTAGGGTGTGTGTGTCTGTAGGTATCTGTGTTAGGGTGTGTGTGTCTGTAGGTATCTGTGTTAGGGTCTGTGTGTCTGTAGGTATCTGTGTTAGGGTCTGTGTGTCTGTAGGTATCTGTGTTAGGGTGTGTGTGTCTGTAGGTATCTGTGTTAGGGTGTGTGTGTCTGTAGGTATCTGTGTTAGGGTGTGTGTGTCTCTAGGTATCTGTGTTAGGGTCTGTGTGTCTGTAGGTATCTGTTTTAGGGTCTGTGTGTCTGTAGGTATCTGTGTTAGGGTGTGTGTGTCTGTAGGTATCTGTGTTAGGGTCTGTGTGTCTGTAGGTATCTGTGTTAGGGTCTGTGTGTCTGTAGGTATCTGTGTTAGGGTGTGTGTGTCTGTAGGTATCTGTGTTAGGGTGTGTGTGTGTGTGTAGGTATCTGTAATTAATGTGAGCTTTGCTGTGTGTTTTAGTGTATACTGTGATACAGTAATGTGCAGCGTGAGTGCGTTTTATTGCTGTCAAGTCTGTGATACACTCACACCCTGCACATTAATGTATTTTATTTTATTTATATATATATTATATATCATTTTCTCTCAATGAAAAATGAATGTGGCCCATGCACATTAGAAAGCAAGGTGTTAATTTCACTCAAAATATTTGGGACTAAATGTCACTGATGTAGAATCTTATAGTGTAGCTCTATAATATTTATACAGTAGATTGCTTTCTTTACCTCTTTTATTGAGTTTGCCCAGTTCTCTAGCGAAGTCTCCCCACATATATCCCTTTCTCAGTTCACCCAAGCTGTACGTTTGGTATCTTTATCACCAAGGTTAAGAATTTCCAAACATTAAGTGATTGCTATACCCTTGGAGTTGGGGTCAATAAATGCGTTGATCTTGGAAGATCTACAGTCCCTCTCCTCCCAGACCAAATGGTGACTTTTCGCCATAGATAATTAAAGGTTTATTTAGCTGGAATATCTAATTCTCTCCTCCCACAAAGTTCCCCGAGACATTTCACCTTATTTCTTCCCTTAATGGAAGAAATATTGTCGGACGATAGTTGGTCTCCCCCTCCCTCCCGGTAGGCCCAGAAAAAGTTGAAATAAATAACAAATCTACAAAAAAAAATAATAATAAGCATATCCATAGGAAAAGGAATCCAATGTGCAAGGAATGTCTCATCTTGGGGACCTGTCAGACGAGATCTGTGTATGTTTTTTCTTCATAACTAGAGTTTCCTCTAATCTAGGTTCCAGATGAAAGTCGTCTACAGGAAAACAAAAGAAAACAAACATCTTTAGATAGTACAGAAGGTGCAAAGAAGTCAAATTGTGTAGACTCAAACCATGCGGAGATGCTCACTAGCCGCCATTCAGGAACCAATGCCACAGAACAACCAAGAAAGACTCACCTCTGTCCAGAAAGACTCAGCTCGGATTCCCAAGGAATGTCGAATTCATACACAAAAGGATTACCAGGTTCCTCTTGGGACAGTACATCCCAATTATTGGTGCATTCTCCAATACTTCAAAGCACGCCATGTTTAGTATCTGAATCATCCAGTGGCCCACCAATATTGAGTAGCGTACATTCTACAGATGGCATGACGAGGTCTTCGGATATTTCCAAACACACAGTAAATTTCATAACTCATCAAGTAGCCTCCAATGCTACAGAGTCACCCAATAACTCATATGGAATCCCTCCAAATCCAGACAGGATCCTGCAAAGTCCCACGACACCCTGGGACATCCAAGATGGCCAGAAACCTGCAACTTCCTCTATGCCAGTTTCTGCAAACTTCAGTCGGCCGTCCTTGTCAGACTTTGATGAAACAATCCGAGAGGAGCGGATACAGAGGCTTAAACTACTGTTGAGTGAGTGTTCTCATAAAGTGGAGTCTCTGCAACATGACAAGAAGCTCTAAATGCAGATCTAAATGGTTTTGTGTCATTGAGGAAGGCATTGGCGAGCTTTTAATTCAGTTATTGTTAAATTCTTTCATTGGAAGATGGCCTCTAAGCAGAGAATAAATAAAATATCAGAGCAGAATCTTGGCCTGTATATCATACATAAATATACATTTTTAACCCCTTAGTGACAAGACATTATGACCTTGTCTTTCCCTTGGTGACAAGGACTGTTTTGACCTGAGGTGTTTGTGTTTAGCTGTAACTTTCTTCTTTCTCACATCCTGTACCCATACAAATTATAAGTTGTTTTTATTGTCATAAGAAGGGCTTTCATTACATACCATTATGTTCATCATATCTTATAATTTACTTTTTTTTTAAATCATAAAATATGATGAAAATATAAAAAAAACACTTTTTCTAACTTTGACCTGAAATATAATCTACACAAATACCGTATTTGCTCGATTATAAGACGACCCTGATTATAAGACGATTCCTTTAGGAAAAAAACTAAAAGCCTGAATATAAGACTACCCTACAGGAAAAAGTTCAACTTGCATATATTCACATGTAAATTGCTTTTTTAATAAAAAATTATATCAAAAAATACATTTATTGTTTTTATTTCCTTTTATGTGCCAATGCTGCCTCTCTCTTTCCCTTGCCCCCAGCTTTGTCTCTCTCTCCCCCTCGCCTCTGTCTCTTCCCCCCCTTGTTTCTCTCTGCCCCCCTCCCCTTGTTACTCTCTGCCCCCCCTCCCCTTGTTACTCTCTGCCCCCCCTCCCTTTGTCTCTTTCTTCCCCCCTCCCTCCCCTTGTCTCTGTCTCTTCCCCCCTCCCTCCCCTTGTTGCTCTGTCCCCCCCGTCTCTCTGCCCCCTCCCTCCCCCTGTCTCTCTGCCACCCTCCCTCCCCCGTCTCTCTGCCCCCTCCCTCCCCCTCACCTGTAATTCTCCCCTATCCCTGGTGGCTAGTGGGGGCAGCATGGAGGATGTCTGCACGTATCGTGCAGACATCCCCCAGCTGCCCGATTCACCCTGGTGGCTAGCGGGGCAGCGGAGGATGGCTGCGCGACGAGCCAGGAAGTACCCGGCTTCATCATAGAAGTCCCTGCGGTCGTGCCCAGTGGCAGCAGGGGGAGTCTGCGCTCATCGCGCAGACATCCCCTGCTGTTAGAGAGGGGGATCCAGGTCTGCTGTGGACCTGGATCCCTGTTTTATAATCTGACCTCAATTTGAGGTCAGATTATAAGACGACCTCGATTATAAGACGAGGGGTCTTTTTCAGAAAAGAATTTGTGTGTCTTATAATCGAGCAAATATGGTATCTTGACTGTGCGTCTTTTCATGAAGAAATCTATAACACTTTCAGCTTTACGTAACTGGATATTGAAAAAAATCACATGCATAACACAATGTGGGTCATGAACAAACACCGCGTACACGCAGATTGCTTTAAATACTGGATGGATCAGCGTGTGCGCCAATGTATAAAAGCAGACTCCCCACAGATTTCAGGATGATTGAACAATAGAACTTTTAAACACATTAGTGGTAATCCAATCAAATCCGTAGGAAAGGGTGATTAATAAGACAACGGTGGGAGTGGTCTTGTCTATTTAATCCCTTTAAACCCTCAGCCAATAGGAAAGCGAGTGATGCCGCTTTCCAGACAGTAGGGGGAGCTCCTACCCAATTCAGCTGTAGCCGAATGTGGAAGTTTCGGGTGGCGGGGCTGACATATGAGCCGCTGAGGAACTCCTGCTGGGGTGATACATGTCCCGAGAAGGACTATAATCACTGGGGAAACCAGGGACATCATATAAGACCTGAGACAGGGACACAGGTGGTGTACACGGGGAACAAACAAGGGATTTATCCAGTGCACAGTGCATGGACACTTGATTAGTTGGTATAAGAATGCCCTTATAGTGACTCACAGTGCACGGTGTACAATAATTAGTGAAAATAGTGATAGTGATATCAGTGAATATATATCATGCAATAACAAAAATATACTTAGTACAGGAAAACACTTTTCTTGTTGTATAGACCTGTAAAAATATAGAATGAACACAAAAATAGTGCAAAATGTACTATAAATCTGAGTGTAAATAACTCAAATGAGAAAAAAACTCACAAGTGCAGCTCTTAACAACCTGGGAGCATGGAATTCGCCTATAGAGTGATATACTTATCCCCACTCTTTGGGATCAAAGCCTCCAGCGATGCAGGTAAAAGGAGGATCTTTCCCAGTCAGTGTTTCAGCAATAAAACAAGAAATAAAAGCTGGTAGATATGATGGTAAAAAAGAACTTGGGAATATATCCACAGATGAACAACTTTATGAGACAACAAGCCCTCTCAGACAAATAGCACTCCGTGCGCCTCAGGGATGGTCAGGACTTCTGGTTAGTGCTTCATGGCTAGTAGGGTGGCTCACAAAGTTCAAAAGACAGCCCAAGGCGTTTCATCCCAAATAGGACTTCATCGGGGGAATGTTAGTATCCGGAATGTTCCATGGTTATATACCCCTCCTCTGATTCGTATAACCATTTATCCGAAAGTCATTTTTCATTAAACCGAAAGTTTATCCGAACAGTTCTAATTCGACTTACGGGTGTTTTCGAATAAAGAGTCTCTTCCAATGTAATTCGTATTAATTCGTTCAAAGAGGAAAAAAGTCACATTTCTCTTCAAAGTGCCAATGCTCCTTCAAGGAGAACTGTGAGCAACTCACAATTATATTGCCACAATCCAAATTGACATCGATGTATTCAAAGAGCTAACAAAAACACGTAAGGAGAGATTTAGCCAGAAACACTATCAATTAGAACAGCTTAATAAGGCTGAGCAAGAAATAAAGAAATAGAGTAAAGGTAAAGGGTAAGCGACGCTCGGACGAGGGGGCAGGGGAGTACCACAGGTTTTTAATGCCGGTACAGTCTTAACGTTTTTTATAATATGTCTGTTAATTGCTGTGGCCTATGTTTCACCATCATTAAGTGTTGCATCATTATTCTTTGGGGAAGGGGAGTTGGTTAACAGGTTACAAGTAGCACTATCCACACTATCCATCATACAAGGTCTACCAATATCAGCAATGCTTTGCCAGAGAGGACGGACCTATCCCCCTCATTTGTCGGTAAGGGGTTAAAGATACCAATTGTGTAAGAAGCAGTGTGTGTAGCGGTGGTCATCTTACAATTGCACCCTAATCTGTCAAACTTACGTTTCTAGTTATCATTCAGAAGTAGTGTCACGGAATCTCCATAACCTCTGGTACACCGTATGTTATATACACGGTTTGTCATATGTGTGTATTTTATATCCTCCCCCAAAAGGGCTAATCACTCCCATTCTTATTCCCCTCTCCACCCCATACCATCCTGGTGTGTAGACAGGCCCATCCCGCGTCCCCTTAGTGCCTCTGCGAGCATGGTTTTCAACGCGGTTGGGATTGGTCAGTTTATATTATCCGCTGGCCTGGGAAACCATTGCTTGCCTGGGGTTGGTCAGTGGTTTAAAGGGCAAAATTGCTCAACTGGTGATTGGTCCCTGGGATGCGAAAAGGGACCGAAATATAGCCGAAATCACAGGCGAATTACGATTTGCCACTCAGGGACTCACTTGCTCACCGTATAACCATCTAGAGAGCACCCCAAGTGGCTAGTACAATAAAGGTAAAGGCCAGCCGCTTGTACTCTCTGTGCCCACCCTGGTTAGGTCAGCGCTAACGTGATTTTTTGCTTGGAAAAAAGGCAGCCTGTTCATTGGTCGTCACTTCTGAGTTCTTTCCATAGGCGCCTTTAGCCCACCCCCTTTACTCATAAAAAAATATGAGTATGAGACTTCAGCACCAACAAACAAATAGAGTGCGGTCCGTATCTATTACGTTTTAGCACCCCCCCGGCCTACCATTGGACGCCCATTTAGCCATCCCAAGTTCGATTGATTAGGAGTTGAAGAGCCAGGAAATGTAGACAGGAAGTGGAGCAAGGAAGAGACCAGAAGTGTTAGTGCTTCCTGATAACACAGTGTGCCCATGGACAAATTGCATAAAGTACGGGTTGAACTTGAGTGGTAGTTAAGTAGCATAGCAATGGAAAAAATGTAAAATAAATATTTAATTAATTAAAAACTGGTTATATAGTTAGAATAGCCTATAAGGTTAAAATTAAATAATTTTTAGCATAAGGGATAGGGTTAAAATTAAATTAAAACATATTAAGGGATATAATAAGGATTAGAGTTGGGGTTAAACTTAGTGTTAGGGTTAAATTTTGGGTTCGGGTTGGGGTCAAAAGGTCAATATAGGAAAAAAAAACCCACTATTTTTGTTTTTTGCCCCATAACTCGCAAAAAAAATACTGAAAATATGGAAACATGCATATTTCTGAACTCGGGACAACATTTAGAAACTATTTAGACGGGGTCTTTTTTTATGATTTTATTTGTGTAAATTATATTTTAGGTCAAAGTTAGAAAAAGTGGGTTTTTTAAAAATTTTCATCATATTTTATGATTTTTTTTTGTAGTGAATTATAAGATATGATGAACATAATGGTATCTAATTAAAGCCCTTTTTATGACAATAAAAACAACATATAATTTGTGTGGGTACTGTATGTGAGAAAGAATAAAATTGCAGCTAAACACAAACACCCCAGAAATGTCAAAACAGCCATTGTCACCAAGGGAAAGTCAAGGTGAAAATGTCTTGTCACTAAGGGGTTAAAGATAATAATTATCACAGTACTATGATAAAGAATTTTCCATTACACTATCACTCTACATACAAGACCAAATCGAGAGGTGTATCTATCTTTTCTAATAAAAATACAGCCCCTTCCACTGATAATATCATAGTTGATGAAAGTGGGAGGTTTAGCATCTGGGTTGGGAAAGTAAATAATGCAAACAATAGATATACTTCGTTGCAGCTCAGTTGATGACAGCAGCACTGACAGGCTGGCCACAGCGTGTACTACATTTTTGCATGAGAACAATCTTTATGATGCTTGGAGAGTGTTGCATGAAGTGAAAAAAAACTATACTTACCACTCCGTTTCATGCAGCATGTACTCCCGTATTGAGCGATTTTTAGTTGACGAGAGTACATTGTTATCTATTACCAAGGCAGACATATTAGAAATAACATGGTCTGATCATGCTCCTGTTGTTTTATATGTGTCTGAGTCTCTCCAGTCTACCCCAGATCGCACCTGGAAATTAAGTGACCATCTTGTTTTGGGCCTAGAAAATAAAACTTTAGTTAAGAATATGTTAAAGCAATATTTTAAGGAAAATGACAACCCTGAGGTTCCTTGTGGAGTAGTGTGTTACGTACACAAGGCCGTGTTAAAAGGTCACTTTTTACAAAGAGCGTCTTATCTGAAGAAGTCGTAACCTAAAAATGTAAGGGAGATGGGAAGAGAGTTATATAATTTAAATTCGGCCAACAAATTTGGTCCATCTTCTTCCCTATTTGAAATGATAATAGAACTAAAAAAGAAAATCAAAGTGATCCAAATAGAAAAAACAGCTTTCATGATAAGACGACTTAAACTGCTATATTATTAAAAAGGCAATAAGGCCTCCTCCCTCTGCTGGCATCTAAACGTAGACAGAAAATAGGACAATAAAGAATTGCATATTTGTTGGAAGAAGATGGTAAAAAGATTACTCATCCAATCCAAATTAGTAACCAATTTGCAAACTATTATAAATCATTATACAATTTGGCCTCAGAAACCATACTACCCAATATAGAAAAAATACAATCCTTTTTAGACAAAACTGACTCATGCCCCGGTTGCCCAAGATAAATTACATTTTTTTAATTCGACCATATCCCAACAAGAGGTATTAGCAGCTATAAACAAAATTCCAGGTGGTAAAGCACCAGGACCAGATGGCTTTACCATGATATATTACAAACATTTTTCCAAAATACTTTTGCCATATCTAACTAATGCATTTAATACATTCTGTACAGAAGGAAAGATGCCAGAGGAGTTCTTGTGCACACAAATCATCACTCTGCCGAAGCCGTGGAAGAGTCAGGACCGCTGTGCCAACTTATGGACGATTTCTTTAATAAATAATATCAAAATCTACGCTAAAATTTTGGCTGATAGAGTGGCACAAATTGTCCCTATGGTAGTAAATAAAGACCAAGTGGGTTTCATTGCATGGAGACAAGTCCCAGATGGTACAAGGAGATATATAAACCTAATACATCAATACATCTTTGCATTATACCAAAACCGGACTGCAAAAGTTTCTGCTACAAGTTTCATCTCTGATAATTTTCCACTAACTAATGGAACTCGACAGGGTTGCCCATTGTCCCCGATACTATTGGCTCATGCGATGGAACCACTGGCCGCATTAATAAGGAATTTAACAGAGATTAAGGGAATTACAGTAAAAAATACTGAATATAAAATAGATCTCTTCGCGGATGATATTATCATATCTTTGTCAGAACCCAAAACTTCAGTTAACTCCCTAAATTCTATACTACAGGATTTTGGAGAAGTCTCATTTTACAGGCTCAATACAGGAAAAACACAGGCTCTACCTATACACATTTGTTGGTGTGATCTGGATGATTTTAAAACTAAATTTGACTTTGTTTGGAGCGACTCATTCATTGATTACCTTGGAATAAAAAAATTGTGCAAAAATTTAAACAGTATGTAGACATTCAATCTTAAAAAAGTTTGGCCAATATTACAAAAGGAAATGTAAAACTGAAATAAGTTGGAACTTTCCTGGTTAGGTAAAATTACATCTATTAAAATGAACATCTTTCCTAAAATACTATACTACTTGAGAACTATTCCCTTATCAGTTCCGAAGACATTCTTTAAAACAGTTCAGTCTGCTCTAATTAAGTTTATTTGGGGAAATAAAATGAGCAGAATTAAATTTTCAGTATTGCAAAATCTCAAGTCTCGTGAAGGTTTAGGGATACCTGATTTTTTAAAATATTACCAGGCAACTAATGCCGCTACCTACAGCACTTAAGTTTGGCCTACAAAGTCAGATTTCATGCTGGCTTGAGATGGAAAATGATAGGATGTCACAATATTCTATTAAAGAAGTACTGTGGATTCCGATGACTGGGCGACCCAGAAGAAGCAAGATGTTTCCCACTACTTAGATAACCATCAAAGCTTGGGATATTGTGTTTAAAGTAGTCGGCCTCAGTGGTCGTGAGTAATGCAGCTGTCTGTATTAAAACTAGATTTTCCTGATTTAAATTTGAACAATTGGCACACTAAATCAATTCAAAATTTAAATTACTTGTTCTTAGGTAATTCTTTAATGTCTTTTAAGAGACTTCAAGATACATTCAGCCTAGAAGATAATATGCAAATAGAACACAAAATAATTATTAATAAAACAAAAGATAAATTCTCCATTCAAAATTTAGATCAAAATTATACAGGAAAAATACTGGAAAAAAATACTTACATAATCCTAATAAACGTGGTAGTATATCTCAATGTTACTCTTATGTAATGCCAGACCAAGATTAATCTATACTAGAATTGGGTATAGTCATTAGAATTTAATTAAAAAAATAAAAAAAAAAACTATTGTGGATGGATGCGCTCCCCTTTCCCTTTCTTTTTGCCCCCCTCACAATTTTCAGTAATATTAATTAACATTGTAATTTAATTGCATAATTAATTCATACCAATATGTAAAACTGACTATAAAGTGACTGATCAATACTTTCATCATTGATTTAAATATGGACTGGATTCATTGATATTTACTGTTTTTATGTATAACATATATGGTAATTTCTCTTTCATTGTAAAAGGTTTTGTTATTGTAAAAATATCTCTTAAATAAAATATATTTAAAAAAAGACAGGAAGTGGAGCCAAAAAGAGGCAGAGAGTGGAATTAGGAAGAGGTACAGGGAAAAGGCAGGAAGTGGATCAAAGAATAAGAGCAAGGAAGTGGCAGGAAATAGAGCAAGAAAGAGAAAGGAAGTGGAACAAGAAAGAGACAGGATGTGGAGCAAGGAAGTAACAAGAAGTGGAACAAGAAAGAGACAGGATGTGGAGCAAGGAAGAGGCAAGAAGTGGAACAAGAAAGAGACGGGATGTGGAGCAAGGAAGAGGCATGAAGTGGAGCAAGTTAGAGGCCATAAGTGGAGCAAGGAAGAGATGCAAGGAAGAGGCAGGAAGTGGAGCAAGAAAAAGACAGGAAGTGGAGCAAAGAAGAGACAGGAAGTGGACCAAGGAAGTGGAGCAAGTGACAGGAAGAGGCAGGAAGTGGAGCAAGGAAGAGACAGGAAGTGGACCAAGGAAGTGGAGCAAGTGACAGGAAGAGGCAGGAAGTGGAGCAAGGAAGAGACAAGAAGTGGAACAAGAAAAAGACAGAAACTGGAGCAAGGAAGAGACAGTAAGGAAGAGGCAGGAAGTATAGCAAGTAAGAGACAGGAAGTGAAGCAAGGAAGAGACATGAAGTGGAGTAAAGAAGAGGCAGGAAGTGGAGCAAGAAAGAGACAGGAAGAGATGGAAAGAAGATGCCGGAAGAGGAGCAAGAAAGAGGAAGGAAGTGGAGCATGAAAGAGGAAGGACTTGGAGCAAGGAAGAGGCAGGAGGTGGAGCCAGGAAGTGATGCAAGAGAGAGGCAGGATGTGAAGCAAGGAACAGGAAGTAAAACTAGAAAGAAGCAGGAAGTTGGGCAAGGAATACACAGGAAGTGAAGCATGGAAGAGGCAGGAAGTGGATGCAGAAAGTGGAGCAATAAAGAGACAGGAAGTGGAGCAATAAAGAGACAGGAAGTGGATACAGGAGGTGGAGGCAGGAAGAGGCAGAAAGTGGAGCCAGGAAGAGGAGCAAGAAAGAGACAGGAAGTGGAGCAAAAAAGAGACAGGAAGTGGAGCAAGAGATGCAAGGAATAGGCGGGAAGTGAAGCAAGGAATACAGAAAGTGTAGCAAGGATGAGACAGGAAGGGGAGCAAGAAAAAGACAGGAAGAGGAGCAAGAAAGAGGCAGAAAGTAAAGCAAGAAAGAGGCAGGATATAGAGCCAGGAAGAGGCAAGAAGGGGAGAAAGGAAGCAGCAGGAAGTGGAGCTAGAAAGAGACAGGAAGTGGAGCAAGGAAGAGGCAGAAAGTGGAGCCAGGAAGAAACAGGATAGATGCAAGAAAGTATAGCAAGGAAGACAGGAAGTGGAGCAAGGAGGAGGCAGGATATAGAGCCAGGAAGTGGAGCAAGGAAGAGGCAAGAAGAAGAGAAAGGATGCAACAGGAAGTGGAGCTAGAAAGAGACAGGAAGTGGAGCAAGGATGAGTCAGGAAGTGGAGCAAGAAAGAGATGCAGGGAAGATGCAGGAAGTATAGCTAGGGTGAGACAGGAAGTGGTGCAAGAAAGAGACAGGAAGTGGAGCAAGAAAGAGACAGGAAGTGAAGCAAGAAAGAGACAGGAAGTGGAGAAAAGAAGAGGCAGGGAGTGGAGAAAGGAAGAGGCAGGAAGAGGAGCAAGGAAGAGACAAGAAGTGGAACAAGAAAGAGGCAGGAAGTGGAGCAAGGAAGAGGCAGGGAGTGGAGCTATGAAGATACAGGAAGTGGAGCATGAAAGAGGCGGGAAGTGGAGCAAGGAAGATGTGCAGGGAAGAGGCAGAAAGTGGAGCCAGGAAGAGGAGCAAGAAAGAGACAAGGAGTGGAGCAAGAAAGAGACAGGAAGAGATGCAAGGAAGATGCAGGAAGTATAGCAAGGAAGACAGGAAGTGGAGCAAGAAAGAGACAGGAAGTGGAGCAAGAACGAGACAGGAAGTGGAGCAAGAACGAGACAGGAAGTTTGGTAATATGGATTTGGTAATAACTAACATAGGGGAGCTTAGCTAAAACATCCACGTACGGGAGCATTTAGGGAATAGTGACCATAACATGGATATTAATTAAAAAAGGCAATTTGGTATGGGTCCCACCAAAACATTGAATTTTAAAAAGGCCAACTTTAGTAGGTTTAACACATCCCTTAGTCTTTTTGACAGGGATGGATTATTTCATATTTTTAAACACAGAAGGTAAGTGGAATACCTTCAAACTAACACAAAAATATACATATACATTTATACCCTTTGGTAACAAATATACAAGAAGCAAACTAACACCAATGTGGCTAACTATAAAGGTAAATCAGGAAATAAATAAAAAGAAAGTAGCATTTAACCCCTAAGGACAGAAACTTTGAAACATTTCTAGCCATTCTGGACAATGGCTATTTTAACATTTCTGTGCTGTTTGTGTTTAGCTGTAATTTTCTTCTTTGTCATTTGCTGTACCCACACATATTATATATTGTTTTTATCAGGACAAGAAGAACTTTCTTTGTGTGCCATTTTGATCATATCCTATAATATAATTTAAAAATTCTTTAAAAAATGGTGGAAAACCCCCCACAAATTTCCGGACTTTTAATTGAAAAATCTTCTCCTAATGACGTTTTTCTGTTTCCTTCTCTATATGCTAATACATAGATGGTTGTATATATGTATAAATAAATATAAATTTGTTCTTCTCCCTTTCCTTCCATCTCCCTCCCCATTATTCCCTACAATTTTCGAGAAAAGCCAAAAAGATAAAGACAAGAAGTGCAGGGTGTTTCCCCTACCAATAACGCCCGACCAAGGTCAGGGCCGACCTCAGCTTCAGTTATTCTTTATCAGAGTTAACCAACTTTCCCAATGGTTTATTCTTGGGTTTGAATAATTATCCTGTTTTAGGAGTAGTCAGTAGTTTCCAATGTTTGGCTATTGCCAATTTGGTTGCCACCATTATGTGTATTATCAGGTCTTTCACTGCCAAACAACAACCCAATATGTTTTCAACAACATCTCCTGAGTATAGGGATACCACCCATGCATAGGTTTGTTGAGTTGTTTGGGGGCTAAAAGGCCACATTGGAAGGTGAACATTTCCAACTTGGAATTGTGACATGTAGTCAGCCTGAGCCCATGTTTCATTTGGGACTTTTTTGTAGCTGAGCAGTGTATTTTACCAGCAAAAATCATATATTTTGTAAAACTAGACACCTTATTTTAAATGGTGGTATTTTAACACTTTACATGCACCAATTCTACCACCAGCCTTTGTCAAAGTTTGTGGTAGTAATTTTGTGTATTTTTTCCCACATACATTGTACTTTAGACACAAATTCACAGATTTTGGCATGGGTCACTGCCAAACAATACGACAATATGTGTTCAGCAACATCTCACGAGCAGTACAAGATTTTCTGATAAAGCCTAAAACTGACATCTGCTTTATACAAGAAACCCACTGGAAAGGCCACGACACTAGACGTTTCATTACTAAGAAATATCCAATCCTTGAGTACTCGTCACTCCCCTCCGAGAAGAAGAGAGGAGTTGCTATAGCCATCCCAAGAGATTTAAAATATGAGAGCATATACAGGATGGTGGATCCAGCCAGTAGATTCATGCTCCTGATATGTACGAACAGATATAGTCCCCTACTAAACATATATGCACCTAATAGGAGCCAGAATGAGTTTCTTGGGGGGAGTGATGAGGAAAACAGGAGTTTAATACAGGGGCACTTTTGTATGTGCAGGTGATTTTAATTGTATTGTGGATTCCCGGATCTGTGGCAGCCGTGTCAGGCCAGATCACAGGTAGTGGAGGCAAGTCCAGACTTTGTAGAAATTGGGCAGCATCATATCAATGACAGAGAGTAGCTTGTTATTGCGGGAGGCTGACAGGGTGCATGGAATACCCCAGCGGTATTTGGTGTCATTAGACCAAAGGTGGGTGGTTAAAGTAGACATAGACCGTGTCCAACTCACTATTTCAGGTGGAAGATCATCATAGAGCTGCAGGGAGTTATCATCGACACACACCTGACTCCATTTTCGTTTGAGTCTGTAGCGCCTGTCCAGCACCAGTTTCCAACGATATAACTTTAGAGTGGAACGCTGACATTTTATGCCCACTCCTCTCTCTCCTTTCCTGTTTTCTCACTCTCTTCAGTCTTTTCTCTCCTGGAATCAGCTCATATTTTCCCACACTTCTCTCTCCCTTCCTGCTTTCTCCCTCTTTTCTCCCTTTGCCTCATCTGAACTCTGCTCATCTCTTTCTACCTTTCACTTTATACCACAACTACGCTTTATTATAGTGTTTCATGTTGCAGCTTCTTGACGACATAATTTTTACTCAACTGTTTGTGATGTAATTTGTCTATGCATTGACTCTGTAAGCTGCTGTATCACCTACTGATTACTAACTATAAAACCAAATACATTTTGATTTACAAAAAAAAAACCTGACATCTTATCAGTGCATATAACTAAACCTCACACAAAGAGAATAACAAACAACATGTGTTGCAATAATTTATAAAAAGACTCTCTCATAGATATGTTTTATATTTGCATACAGGGACTCTTCATCTGAAACCAGAGAGTATATATCAGTACACAAGAATTAGTCAAATAACACAAATACAAAGAAATGTATACAGATGTCCACAGATATTATCGGGGTAAAGGAACGAGTGGAATGTACCTTATATAATTGAATTTTTACCTTATTCTAAAAAGGGGACAAAATTGTCATTAAGGCTTTTGGGGACAAGAGTATTTACAGTTAGAATCCAAAAAGTGTACCCCCTTACATACATAGTAACTTGTGTCTATCTCCTTTACCTGCTCCCAAGATAATATTTTATCATTTTTACGATGCCACATGTAATGTTTTTTGTATTTCTTATGATGTATATCCTTGTATTTCTGTTTAAACAACATGCTTTTGACATTGCTGGTCTGCGACATGTTTTATAAGACTCTTACCAAATCATTTTCAATAAAATAAATTCAAACAAAATGGTAGCATCGAATGCCTTATTTCCCATGGGGCATTTTTTTTTTTTTGCTTCACAAAATAGCTGAATTCACACAGAAAAATAAATGTAAAAAAAGCAATATTTAATTAGGTAAATAATTTAAAAATAGTTGAATTAATCTAAAAAACATTGAAAGAAATATAAATATTTCTATATAATCTATATATATATAATCTAATGTAGATTTAGTGGCTGTTACTGAGACATGGTATAATGAAAAACATGACTGGGACATATCAATACCAGGGTACTCTTTATACATATCAATACCAGGGTACTCTTTATACATATCAATACCAGGGTACTCTTTATATAGAAAAGACAGAGAAGGTAAAAAAAGGGGGAGGGGTGGCCCTGTATGTGAGGGATAGCTTAAAATGTAACGTAATACAAGTTAGTGAGGCGAACATAGAGTCAGTTTGGGTTACATTAGAATTTGGTAATCATATGGTAACTCGGGTAGGTGTGATTTATAGGCCCCCTGGGCAAATAGAGGAGTTAGATAATCTACTAGTTGAGGAAATAGCTAAAATGACAATGAAGGGAGAAGTGATCATCATGGGTGACTTTAATCTGCCTGATGTGAACTGCAAATACAAAACAGCTACTTGCGCCAGGAGTACGCATATCCTAAACTCCCTACTGGGATTATCTCTAAAACAAGTAGTGGAGGAGCCAACTGGAAAGCAGGCCATACTAGACTTAGTGTTCACAAATGGAGATTTGTTATCAGATATTACTGTAGGTGAAAGTTTAGGATCTAGTGATCACCAGACAGTGTGGTTTAATATAAGAACAGTGACGCAGTCACACCACACAAAAACAAAAGTTTTAGATTTTAGAAAAACAGACTTTTCTAAAATTAGATTAGGTGTAAAGGAGTCATTATCAGACTGGAGCAATTTAAATGGAGTCCAGGAGAAATGGGATTATCTAAAAGTTGCACTACTGAAGGCAACAGAAAATTGCATAAGGCTTGTCAGTAAGAGCAAAAAATTGAAGAAACCACTGTGGTACTCTGCAGAGGTGGCTAAAATAGTAAAAAATAAAAAGCTAGCATTTAGTAATTATAAAAATACTCAGAGTGAGGAAGATAGAAAGATCTATAAGAGTAGGCAGAAAGAGGTAAAGCAAGCTATAAGAGCTTACAAAGCACACACAGAAGAGACTATAGCCCAGTCAGTGAAAAGGGGGGATAAAACATTTTTTAGATACATAAATGAGAAAAGGAAAGTAAAACAAGGATTAGTTAGATTAAAAACAAAAAAAGGATGCTATGTAGAAGAGGATAAAGGCTTAGCAGACTGCCTTAATGAATATTTTTGTTCAGTTTTTACAAATGAAAATGAGGGTAAGGGACCTCATTTAGGGAAAAAGACTAATTAATCTTTTGATGCATGTAAGTTTACAGAGGAAGAGGTTTTACTTCAGCTGTCTAAAGTAAAGACAAATAAGTCGATGGGACCTGATGGGATACATCCAAAGTTATTAAAAGAACTTAGTGGTGTACTAGCAAAAGAATAGGATTGTTGAACATCTAAAGTCGCTTGGATTTCAAGATCAGAGACAGCATGGGTTTACTTCAGGTAGATCATGCCAAACTAATCTTATTGATTTTTTGATTGGGTAACTAAAATAATAGATCAGGGTGGTGCAGTAGACATTGCTTACCTAGATTTCAGTAAGGCTTTTGACACTGTCGCACATAGAAGGCTTATCAATAAACTGAAATCTTTGAGTTTGGATTTCAATATTGTTGAATGGATTAGACAATGGCTGAGTGACAGGCAACAGAGGGTTGTAGTCAGTGGGGTATATTCGATGCAAGGTCTTGTTACTAGTGGGGTACCTCAGGGATCTGTTCTTGGACCCATTCTCTTTAATATTTTTATTAGCGATATTGCAGAAGGTCTTGTTGGCAAAGTATGTCTTTTTGCTGATGATACAAAGATTTGCAGCAGGGTTGATATTCATGGAGGGATAAGCCAAATGGCAAATGATTTAGCTAAACTAGAAAAATGGTCAGAGCAGTGGCAACTGACATTTAATGTGGACAAGTGCAAGATTATGCACCTTGGACGTAAAAACCCAAAAGCAGAATATAGACTATTTGGTACAGTCCTAACCTCAACATCTGAGGAAAGGGATTTAGGAGTAATCATTTCAGAGGACTTGAAGGTAGGTAGGCAATGCAATAGAGCAGCAGGAAATGCTAGCAGAATGCTTGGTTGCATAGGGAGAGGTATTAGCAGTAGGAAGAGGGAAGTGCTCATGCCATTGTACAGAGCACTGGTGAGACCTCACTTGGAGTATTGTACAGAGTGCTGGTGAGACCTCACTTGGAGTATTGTACAGAGCGTTGGTGAGACCTCACTTGGAGTATTGTACAGAGCGCTGGTGAGACCTCACTTGGAGTATTGTATGCAGTACTGGAGACCGTATCTCCAGAAGGATATTGATACTTTGGAGAGAGTTCAGAGAACGGCTACTAAACTGGTTCATGGGTTGAAGGATAAAACTTACCAGGAAAGGTTAAAGCATCTTAACATGTATAGCTTGGAGGAAAGACGTAACAGGGGGGATATGATAGAAACATTTATATACATAAAGGGAATCAAAACAGTAAAGGAAGAGAGTATATTTAAAAGAAGAAAAACTACCACAACTAGAGGACATAGTCTTAAATTAGAGGGGCAACGATTTAAATGTAATATCAGGAAGTATTACTTTACTGAGAGGGTAGTGGATGTATGGAATAGCCTGCCAGCAGAGGTGGTAGAGGTAAACACAGTCAAGGATTTTAAGCATGCGTGGGATAGACACAAGGCTATCCTAGCTATAAGACCGGGAACGGGGGACTAATAAAAGTACTCCAAAAAAAATTGGGCAGACTAGATGGACCGAATGGTTCTTATCTGCCGACACATTCTATGTTTCTATATTGTAATAATATATATAACATAATATTAAAACAATTATAAAATATACAATAATAAAATAAAATTAATATAAATACATTTTTAATCAAATAAGCAATTTCAGCACATATTTAGTAATTTCTATATAAATAACCATTTTAGTTTTACTGTACTTTTTGGCCCTAATATTTTAAATTCTCCAAATCATGTGAATTTAGGCCTCTATGAATCGGGGGAATCCTTTTCAGTTACAGACTTAGTTCCCCAAACCAAAAAGGTACAACATGTTGGGACAAATGCAGGGACAATCCACAGTTTCTGGTAGTGTCCTGTTAACTCAGGGTGATGAGAATTACAGGCACCCACATGGGCCTTTCCTTGATACACAGTGTGAGCAACTTATGGCTAAGCTATCAACCCGTGAAGTAGCAGGCCACGGCTGAGCCCGAGTGGGTAGATTCACGGGGTATGGCTAATCCACCTGGGGCTCTATGCAGAAATATGGTCTGGGCAGGCAGCAGGGGGTACTAATAATAGGACAGTCCTAGAATATTTATATATTATATAACCTGCATTCATGTCTGAGTGAAAATGCAATGTAGGGGGGGGGGTGAACGATGATGTAGCATGTAACTGCTACATATAAGTTGAAGTCCCCGGCCAACACATCATCCAGTCAACAAATGTGGACTTAAAGCGGCGAGACACGGGACTGGATGTCCAACATTGCATTTATAGCCATCTTATAAACTTTTGAGGGCTGTCTACGAGTAGGACTTGGGCTGGTTCTCCTCAAGAAGAAAAAATACACAGAAAGCGGGGGCAAGGAAGGGAGTGAGTTCTTGGGCCTCAAACCAGATAGAGTTTTAAACATACTGGAAAGATTTCATCAGCCAAAGGAAAGAATACATGAACCAACGCATGTATTAATATGTTGAACTCATTCTTTGAGAAAAATAAGAAGGGTTCAGATTGTGAACAGTTAAAAATCTTTCCAGATTTATCCTACCAAATGAGGGAAAAGAGAGGGTCTTTGGCGCAGTATACAACAGCGTTGGGGAGCAGGGAAATACGCTATGTCTGGAGATTCCCTGTGGGAATAATAATCGTTTACCAGGACAGTAGAGAAAGTTTTGAGTCCCCCGGAGAGCTGAAGATGTGGATTCTGCATGGAAGAGGATTTCTTTCTTTTTTTTTCTTTCTTCTCTTTGTTGACTGTGTTTAATATCTTCCTGTGGTATTGAAGATGAGAAGAACACACTTTGAGAGAAAGCCACTGTTATGATGACACACATCGAGAGGTTTTTCCTTTTTTTTCTCTCTCAAATAAATAAGCACAATGGATTCCCGGAATGGTGGAGTCTACGGACCATTTAGAAATTCAGCTTAACATATACGGAATAGTAAAGAGTAGTTAATATGGATTTTACACGGGGAGGTGGACTTTGCATTATGGTTTGGAGTTTATATAGAGTAATCAATCTCACAAGGTTACATAGTAACATAGTAACATAGGTTGAAAAAAGACACAAGTCCATCAAGTTCAACCCTTCTACCTATCATTCCAGCGTTTTGATCCAAAAGAAGCAAAAACCCCTAAGGAAGCTATTTCGAATTTTGCCTCCTGGGGGAAAAAATTCCTTCTTGAGGCAATCAGATTTCTACATTGGATCAATAAGCTCAATGAATAATTAGGACAGCCTAAAAAATGCACCACACAACCTTATTTCCATTTGGTTGACATGCATTTCCACTAACAAAGTATATTGTGAACAATCCAACGAAGGCCCAACCTATAAGAGGTGGCGGTTTTTTCTTAATTTCTTTTGCAGTTTATGGAATGTTTAGCACTCAAGCACAATATATAAGTAGTAGTAATGAGTGGTCCGTATGGCTTTATATGGTGAGGTGGAGTCTGCTTTATGTTTTGATAATACAAAGGGATGGTCTATATAATACACTATATAACCATTACCTTCTATGTCTTTTTTTTTTTATCTTTTCCTTTATGAAGGAACTTTGGGAACAACTCAATCTCCTTCATCTTGCCACACATTGGATCTCCTTTAAATAATGAGTTCAGGGAATGATTAATAACTAAGCACCGGAAGTTGTAGATAGGGTTTATACAAGGATGCACAAGGTTAATATTTTAACAAAATTATATGTCTTATACCGTCACATTTAATATACATTATATTTTTATCTTTTTACCCCTGGCACTTTTTTAAGGGCTTTTGAAGGGTTTTTTTTTTGGTAGAGGAGCTTTATAGGGAGAATCTCTATTGGACACAATTATAATAAAGGTTTACTAATTAGGGTGGAAATAGAAAATAAATATACATACCTATGCAAGTCAGTTTCCATTGAATAGTATAAGAAATCTGGGTTTTTGATAGAGAAATACTGAGGTGGATTTTTTGGATGCTTCCAACTCCAGTAGGGGGGATGGGAGCAGGAGAAGTAATCTGTAGCATATAACATGGATATTGATTACGTTTTTTATGTATAAATATATATATATATTTCCCATTCTCACTTTTCTCTCCCCCAACCCCCACCCATCTCCTGTTCTTCATTCGCGCCTGTTTCCTCGCTAGGTAGGGTTGGTGAGATTGGTGGCGCTAACTTAAAATTCACACAAGCAGCAAACTGTCTGGCAACTATCCCTCGCGCCAACAAAGAAGTACAAGAAAAATCACAAAGAAAGTGACAGGGAGCTAAAGAGAAATATTTTCTCATTAAATAAGATTTTAAATATAAATATCTCTAAAACATGCACATGGTTTTTACAATATCTGGTATTTATTGCACTGTAGCAAAAAGTAATTTTGTTAATCTCTCCTCTACCTATATCAAATAAAATAAACGTTTATCCGAATGAGAAACATTCACTTTTATTCCATCTGTAATACACTGATGGAGAATGGAGAATGAGAACATTCCTTTATCCGAAAATCAAAATTAACTGACACTTAAGGAGAACATTTAGTTTTATGTCACTTTAATCCGAAAAACGAAATAGATTGAAGCCTATGGAGAACATTTCGGTTTATACTATGTAAATACGAAATACACTGAAGCTTCATACGAACTGACTATGTGAAAACCGAATATCGGAAATCCGAAAGGGTTTCAATACGAAAAAACACGAACACACGAACCCACAAGATCATAGAGTTCGGAAGTGGATAGAAAAATCAGAACTACAGTGTCGCGCCAGAAGTGACGCGACGGAATGCGTATCCATGTAACTTTACATGACTGTTAGGTGTATTTAAGTGGCCTCATCCCCCATGAGTGCTGCCAGGTTCTGATGAAGCCCAGTTGACAGGTGAAACGCGTTAATCAGGCACTACTCATTGGGGCTGAGACTCATATAGAATATCTGCTAGCCAGGACCTTGATTTTGTTACCTGCTTCCAGACATTTTTTATTATATTGATTTGTACAATACTGACATCTTCTCATCATTTGGAGGTCACAGGAAAATAGAGACCCAAGAAGAAGAATCAACATTACAGTACATTGTTTGTCCCATATGTATGGACTATAATGTGAGTGCTGTATACATATGTTTTGCACCACGTTTTGTATTTGTTCACATTATATGTATAGTCTGAACATACATTTTGCTACATTGGTCACTTTAAAAGCACTTTAGCGCACTGTCACTTGCTCTGTGATTTTTTGGGGGGTTAAAATAGGTATCAATGATTCGATAAGGACATAATGACATGCCTGCTTAACACACACCTGTGGGCGCAATGCCTACCGGCTCAGTGGGTCCCGGGACTTGCAAAGGGTAGGGTAATGTTAGTTGAGATTTATAGTATATAGTTTTTTCTCTTTCCTATTTGATGTTTCTGAACTTATTTTGGCGAACAAAGGGTTCCGATAAGGGTACATGACAAAAGAATGAGACTTCTGGAGTCCTGGGTGATCTTCTGAGATATTGGGAAAAGTTCAGAAAATAGATTGGCTTGAACAACAGGATATTACGGGTTTGTGCATTAGAGATAATTGCGGAGAATGTTCCTGATTTAGATTTAAGGACCCGGGTGGAGGGCGGTATAGAAAACGTAGGAGACATCTACGAGACATCTAAAGACCAGCTTATACTAAGTAGCAGACTCCCCTACAGGGAATTTTTTCATACGTTACGGCCAAGGGGTATATCAACAAACATATATATACTGGGGGTTCCATGGTAGTTCGAGATTTGGAAATGCTATTGGAACAAAGTAGGATAAAGAACTCGGTATCCAAGTGTACTCAGTTGATTAGATCAACCAATATCGAGGTCAAGATCCCTGCATTAAGTAAATAGGAACAAGATCCCAAAGTCTGGCTTAATGCATTAACAATTACAACAAAATCAATGCATTGCCTGAACTTGGTGGAAATCTATTATAAGATTTTAAACCGCTGGTATCTTGTCCCCAGTAGGGTCGCAAGGATGTTTGCAGCGTCCAACCACCTTTGCTTGAGATGTGGCCTGGTTAAAGGGGATATGTTACACGTATGGTGGCAATGTGAACCGTTGAACCTATTCTGGAGCACGGTACGAAAAAAAGGTAGAAAAGATCTTTAAAGTTGTTTTGACCCATGGTGCAGAAACTTGTTTGCTGCACCATCCTGACCACAGTGTAAAAGGGAAGTGATAATATAATTATCAACAGCGGCCAAGTTCCTAATAGCAAGAAGATGGAAAACAACCCAGGTCCCGATTTGGGGCCATGTAAACAACCAACTACTTGACCAACTGAAAATGGAGAAGGGTATAGGTTACCAATTTGGAGTAAGGGGGGCTCCAGTCAAATAAATGGAATGGGTGGATAGAAAGAATACAATCAGAGGACGGGGAGAGATAGGGCTAGTAGCTACAAAGAGCATTTTAAAAAGGTGAATCTGTTGTAACCGGGCACCCAGCGACCCTAGGTCATGTCTCGCATCCATCATTGTGTTTGTAACTAATGTCTTTGTCATACATGTAAGGGAAGACTGCAATGTAGTTACCACAGGTGCTGAATTCCACCCGACTGGCTACCCCTCCTGTGTACCGTTCCTGGCACTGGCTGACTACGCGTTCTGTGTACCGTTCCCGGCATTGACTGACTCCCCGTTCTGTGTACCGTTCCTGGCGTTGGCCGGCTACCTGTTCTGTGTACAGTTCCTGGCAATGACTGGCTACCCGTTCTGTGTACCGTTCCTGGCATTGACTAACTACCCATTCTGTGTACCGTTCCTGGCGCTGGCCGAGTACACGTTCTGTGTACCGTTCCCGGCATTGACTGACTACCCGTTCTGTACACCGTTCCTGGGGTTGACTGACTACCCGTTCTGTGTACCGTTCCTGGGGTTGACTGGCTACCCGTTCTGTGTACCGTTCCTGGCAATGACTGGCTACCCGTTCTGTGTACCGTTCCTGGCAATGACTGACTACCCGTTCTGTGTACCGTTCAAGGCAATGACTGGCTACCCGTTCTGTGTACCGTTCCTGGCAATGACTGGCTACCCATTCTGTGTACAGTTTCTGGCACTGGCTGGCTACCCGTTCTGTGTACAGTTTCTGGCGTTGGCTGACTACCCGTTCTGTGTACCGTTCCTGGCACTGGCTGGCTACCCGTTCTGTGTACCATTCCTGCCATTGGCTGACTGCCCGTTCTGTGTACTGTTCCTGGCACTGGCTGACTACACGTTCTGTGTACCGTTCCTGGCATTGGGTGACTTCTCGTTACACGAAATTACAATAATGAAGGCAAACGGTGGTTAATAAAATAAGACAATTGTGGCACTTGTAAGAAAGGACACTTACGTCCAGTGGAGATGTACAGTGATGTTATTCAACATAGTAACTTTATCACTAAAGCTCTACTAATAGCTTTGTAATGGGTTGCGAGCAGATCCATTTTTACCAGGCATGTACAACTATTACATGGTGCCTTGAAGTACCCGTTCTGTGTACCGTTCCCGGCATTAACTGACTACCCGTTCTGTGTACCGTTCCTGGCATTGGCTGACTACCCGTTCTGTGTACCGTTCCTGGCAATGACTGGCTACCCGTTCTGTGTACCGTTCCTGGCAATGACTGGCTACCCGTTCTCCGTACAGTTCCTGGCAATGACTGGCTACCCGTTCTGTGTACCATTCTCCGTACAGTTCCTGGCAATGACTGGCTACCCGTTCTGTGTACCATTCCTGGCAATGACTGGCTACCCATTCTGTGTACCGTTCCTGGCAATGACTGGATACCAGTTCTGTGTACCATTCCTGGCAATGACTGGCTACCCATTCTGTGTACCGTTCCCTGCGTTGGCTGGCTACCCGTTCTATGTACCGTTCCCGGCATTGTCTGGCTACCCGTCACTTACGTCCAGTGGAGATGTACAGTGATGTTTTACAACATAGTAACTTTATCACTAAAGCTCTACTAATAGCTTTTTAATGGGTTGTGAGCAGATCCATTTTTACCAGGCATGTACAACTATCTCATGGTGCCTTGAAGTACCCGTTCTGTGTACCGTTCCCGGCATTAACTGACTACCCGTTCTGTGTACCGTTCCTGGCAATGACTGGCTATCCGTTCTGTGTACCGTTCCTGGCAATGACTGACTACCCGTTCTGTATACCGTTCCTGGCAATGACTGACTACCCGTTCTGTATACCGTTCCTGGCAATAACTGGCTACCCGTTCTGTGTACCGTTCCTGGCAATGACTGACTACCCGTTCTGTATACCGTTCCTGGCATTGGCTGGCTACACGTTCTGTGTACCGTTCCTGGCAATGACTGACTACCCGTTCTGTATAACGTTCCTGGCATTGGCTGGCTACCCGTTCTGTGTACCGTTCCTGGCGTTGGCTGACTACCCGTTCTGTATAACGTTCCTGGCATTGGCTGGCTACCCGTTCTGTGTACCGTTCCTGGCGTTGGCTGACTACCCGTTCTGTATAACGTTCCTGGCATTGGCTGGCTACCCGTTCTGTGTACCATTCCTGGCGTTGGCTGACTACCCGTTCTGTATACTGTTCCTGGCGTTGGCTGGCTACCCGTTCTGTGTACCGTTCCTGGTGTTGGCTGGCTACCCATTCTGTGTACCGTTCCTGGTGTTGGCTGGCTACCCGTTCTGTGTACCGTTCCTGGCGTTGGCTGACTACCCGTTCTGTATACTGTTCCTGGCGTTGGCTGACTACCCGTTCTGTATACTGTTCCTGGCGTTGGCTGGCTACCCGTTCTGTGTACCGTTCCTGGTGTTGGCTGGCTACCCATTCTGTGTACCATTCCTGGTGTTGGCTGGCTACCCGTTCTGTGTACCGTTCCTGGTGTTGGCTGGCTACCCATTCTGTGTACCGTTCCTGGTGTTGGCTGGCTACCCATTCTGTGTACCGTTCCTGGCAATGACTGGCTACCCGTTCTGTGTACCGTTCCTGGCAATGACTGACTACCCGTTCTGTGTACCGTTCCAGGCAATGGCTGGCTACCCGTTCTGTGTACCGTTCCTGGCAATGACTGGCTACCCATTCTGTGTACCGTTCCTGGCAATGACTGACTACCCGTTCTGTATAACGTTCCTGGCATTGGCTGGCTACCCGTTCTGTGTACCGTTCCTGGCGTTGGCTGACTACCCGTTCTGTATAACGTTCCTGGCATTGGCTGGCTACCCGTTCTGTGTACCGTTCCTGGCGTTGGCTGACTACCAGTTCTGTATACTGTTCCTGGCGTTGGCTGGCTACCCGTTCTGTGTACCGTTCCTGGTGTTGGCTGGCTACCCATTCTGTGTACCGTTCCTGGTGTTGGCTGGCTACCCGTTCTGTGTACCGTTCCTGGCGTTGGCTGACTACCCGTTCTGTATACTGTTCCTGGCGTTGGCTGACTACCCGTTCTGTGTACCGTTCCTGGCGTTGGCTGACTACCCGTTCTGTATACTGTTCCTGGCGTTGGCTGGCTACCCGTTCTGTGTACCGTTCCTGGTGTTGGCTGGCTACCCATTCTGTGTACCATTCCTGGTGTTGGCTGGCTACCCGTTCTGTGTACCGTTCCTGGTGTTGGCTGGCTACCCATTCTGTGTACCGTTCCTGGTGTTGGCTGGCTACCCATTCTGTGTACCGTTGCTGGCAATGACTCGCTACCCGTTCTGTGTACTGTTCCTGGCAATGACTGGCTACCCGTTCTGTGTACCGTTCCTGGCAATAACTGGCTACCCGTTCTGTGTACCGTTCCAGGCAATGACTGGCTACCCGTTCTGTGTACCATTCCTGACAATGACTGGCTACCCATTCTGTGTACTATTCCTGGTAATGACTGGCTACCCGTTCTGTGTACCGTTCCTGGTAATGACTGGCTACCCATTCTGTGTACAGGTAAGACCACAATGCCCGGGTGCTTGGTCAAACATGAGGGCTTGCCACTCTCCAGTGTCCAAGTGAGAAAATCCCCCAAATCACAGCCCCATATCAAGACTGCCCACTCAGATCCAGGACAGTGGGGAGGATATAACTTCTGCATACTGCAGGGGAGCACTACTGTGTTCCTGGCAATGACTGGATACCTGTTCTGTGTACCGTTCCTGGCAATGACTGGCTACCCGTTCTGTGTAGCATTCTCCGTACAGTTCCTGGCAATGACTGGCTACCCGTTCTGTGTACCATTCCTGGCAATGACTGGCTACCCATTCTGTGTACCGTTCCTGGCATTGGCTGGCTACCCGTTCTGTGTACCGTTCCTGGCGTTGGCTGACTACCCGTTCTGTATACTGTTCCTGGCGTTGGCTGGCTACCCGTTCTGTGTACCGTTCCTGGTGTTGGCTGGCTACCCATTCTGTGTACCGTTCCTGGTGTTGGCTGGCTACCCATTCTGTGTACCGTTGCTGGCAATGACTCGCTACCCATTCTGTGTACCATTCCTGGCAATGACTGGCTACCCGTTCTGTGTACAGTTCCTGGCAATGACTGGCTACCCGTTCTGTGTACCATTCCTGGTAATGACTGGCTACCCGTTCTGTGTACCGTTCCTGGCAATGACTGGCTACCCGTTCTGTGTACCATTCCTGGCAATGACTGGCTACCCATTCTGTGTACCGTTCCTGGCATTGGCTGGCTACCCGTTCTGTGTACCGTTCCTGGCGTTGGCTGACTACCCATTCTGTATACCGTTCCTGGCGTTGGCTGGCTACCCGTTCTGTGTACCGTTCCTGGTGTTGGCTGGCTACCCATTCTGTGCACCGTTCCTGGTGTTGGCTGGCTACCCATTCTGTGTACCGTTGCTGGCGATGACTCGCTACCCATTCTGTGTACCGTTCCTGGCAATGACTGGCTACCCGTTCTGTGTACCGTTCCTGGCAATGACTGGCTACCCATTCTGTGTACCGTTCCAGGCAATGACTGGCTACCCGTTCTGTGTACCATTCCTGACAATGACTGGCTACCCATTCTGTGTACCATTCCTGGCAATGACTGGCTACCCGTTCTGTGTACCGTTCCTGGCAATAACTGTCTACCCGTTCTGTGTACCGTTCTTGGCAATGACTGGCTACCCGTTCTGTGTACTGTTCCTGCCAATGACTGGCTACCCGTTCTGTGTACCGTTCCTGGCAATGACTGACTACCCGTTCTGTGTACCGTTCCTGGCAATGACTGGCTACCCATTCTGTGTACCGTTCCTGGCAATGACTGACTACCCATTCTGTGTACCGTTCCTGGCATTGGCTGGCTACCCATTCTGTGTACCGTTCCTGGCAATGACTGGCTACCCATTCTGTGTACCGTTCCTGGTAATGACTGGCTACCCATTCTGTGTACCGTTCCTGGCAATGACTGGCTACCCATTCTGTGTACCGTTCCAGGCAATGACTGGCTACCCGTTCTGTGTACCGTTCCTGGTAATGACTGGCTACCCGTTCTGTGTACCATTCCTGGCAATGACTGACTACCCATTCTGTGTACCGTTCCTGGCAATGACTGGCTACCCATTCTGTGTACCGTTCCTGGCAATGACTGGCTACCCATTCTGTGTACCGTTCCTGGCATTGGCTGGCTACCCATTCTGTGTACCGTTCCTGGCATTGGCTGGCTACCCATTCTGTGTACCGTTCCTGGCAATGACTGGCTACCCATTCTGTGTACCGTTCCTGGCAATGACTGGCTACCCATTCTGTGTACCGTTCCTGGCAATGACTGGCTACCCATTCTGTGTACCGTTCCTGGCATTGGCTGGCTACCCATTCTGTGTACCATTCCTGGAAATGACTGACTACCCATTCTGTGTACCGTTCCTGGAAATGACTGACTACCCATTCTGTGTACCGTTCCTGGAAATGACTGACTACCCATTCTGTGTACCGTTCCTGGCAATGACTGGCTACCCATTCTGTGTACCATTCCTGGCAATGACTGACTACCCATTCTGTGTACCGTTCCTGGCAACGACTGGCTTCAGTGTCCAAGGAAAGTGAGAAAATCCCCCAAATCACAGCCCCATATCAAGACTGCCCACTCAGATCCAGGACAGTGGGGAGGATATAACTTCTGCATACTGCAGGGGAGCACTACTGAAAGGTTATATGAAGATAGTAAACATGGCAGACCAGGGAGATAATAAATTGGCACCAAGATGATATGTGTTTAAACAAACAGTTATGTTATATAGCATTCTTGGCAGACCAGCCATTTTCCCAAATTCCATGAAGAGTTTATGTGACTTGCTGTGTTGAGGGGATGTATACAGCATGCTCGTAACGTGAACACGTGACCCCATGTTATAACCGGTATCACTGTCACACTCCACTGACTTCTACTGCCCACAAACCCATCTATCACACGGAAACTCAGCAACCGGACGTCGTATCCGCCCACAGCGCCGGAAGTACGCTGACGTGTCGGAAGTGGCTTAACGCTCGGTCTCCTGATTGGTCGTGACGTGACCACATCCTGACGCCGGCAGCCAATGGCGCGAGGAAGGCGCGCACGCGCGCGAAGGTACTTCCGGTGTATGTGAGCGCGCCGCTTCCTCCTCCTCCTCCTCAGCCGTATTCCCTGTATCTCGATCTCCGCCGCCGCCATCTTGTGAGCGGCTTTAAAGCCATTTGTTTTGTGGGGATTTTTGTCGGTGGCGCAGTGGGAATAGCTAATGGTGGACACGGTAAAATAGACGCTGCTGTATTGGGACATTGGGTTTATTATTATTATTTTAACGTCTCTGGGAAGCAGGTCAGAGGGGGGCTGATACCCGGGGTGGCCAGTGGAGGGCGCTGCTTTACCCGGAGTGGCCAGTGGAGGGCGCTGCTTTACCCGGAGTGGCCAGTGGAGGGCGCTCCTTTACCCCTGTGTGAGCTTGTGGTCAGGGTCAGCTCTATCACCGTACTGTGCAGAGACTGTAGCTCCCCCTTGTGGTCAGGGTCAGCTCTATCACCGTACTGTGCAGTGACTGTAGCTCCCCCTTGTGGTCAGGCTCAGCTCTATCACCGTACTGTGCAGAGACTGTAGCTCCCCCTTGTGGTCAGGCTCAGCTCTATCACCGTACTGCGCAGTGACTGTAGCTCCCCCTTGTGTCAGGGTCAGCTCTATCACCGTACTGTGCAGAGACTGTAGCTCCCCCTTGTGGTCAGGGTCAGTTCTATCACCGTACTGTGCAGAGACTGTAGCTCCCCCTTGTGGTCAGGGTCAGCTCTATCACCGTACTGTGCAGTGACTGTAGCTCCCCCTTGTGGTCAGGCTCAGCTCTATCACCGTACTGTGCAGTGACTGTAGCTCCCCCTTGTGGTCAGGGTCAGCTCTATCACCGTACTGTGCAGAGACTGTAGCTCCCCCTTGTGGTCAGGGTCAGTTCTATCACCGTACTGTGCAGTGACTGTAGCTCCCCCTTGTGGTCAGTGTCAGCTCTATCACCGTACTGTGCAGAGACTGTAGCTCCCCCTTGTGGTCAGGGTCAGTTCTATCACCGTACTGTGCAGAGACTGTAGCTCCCCCTTGTGGTCAGGGTCAGTTCTATCACCGTACTGTGCAGTGACTGTAGCTCCCCCTTGTGGTCAGGGTCAGTTCTATCACCGTACTGTGCAGTGACTGTAGCTCCCCCTTGTGGTCAGGGTCAGTTCTATCACCGTACTTGTCAGAGACTGTAGCTCCCCCTTGTGGTCAGGGTCAGTTCTATCACCGTACTGTGCAGAGACTGTAGCTCCCCCTTGTGGTCAGGGTCAGCTCTATCACCGTACTGTGCAGTGACTGTAGCTCCCCCTTGTGTCAGGGTCAGCTCTATCACCGTACTGTGCAGAGACTGTAGCTCCCCCTTGTGGTCAGGCTCAGCTCTATCACTGTACTGTGCAGTGACTGTAGCTCCCCCTTGTGGTCAGGGTCAGCTCTATCACCGTACTGTGCAGAGACTGTAGCTCCCCCTTGTGGTCAGGGTCAGCTCTATCACCGTACTGTGCAGGGGCTGTAGCTCCCCCTAGTGGCCAGTGTATGTATTGCTGCCTGGATGTGATATAGAGTGTGTGTAGCCCCCCCGTGTCTGACTTCGAGGAGGGGCTGCTGCTAGAGGAAGGGGGGGGGGGGGTTGTTATATGTGGGAGGTTAGTGTGTAATCTCCATCCATGTCTAACATCCAGCACTTGCTACTGAACCCGGCCGCATCATCCACTCAATGGTGAGTACTTCTTCCAGGACTTCCTGTGGGGGAGGGTCAGGTGGGGATTTAAATTACATTTTACAGGGGACATCGGTAAGAAGATAATCACAGGAGTGGACCTGGCTCCCTCTGTAACAGTTTCCATACACCCGCTGTGTAGTGATTGGCCATTACTGTGGAATCAGCCTCTTTCTTTTGTATTTGACTGTTTCAAGTGCCTTTGAACATGTACTGTGATGTAACCCAAGAAGGAAGGCTTGGGAAGATAGGCAGCACTGTTTGCATGAGAAGTTATTGTAGGCCATCTTAATGTTAGTCATTCAGACGTTGAGACTTTGTGGCATGCTAAATAATGTGTACAAACTTTATACACAAACCTTATTCTTCCAACTTTACTCCACCCACTTGGCTTTTGTTGTACATTCTTAATAGTACAGCTGTACGCTCTTAGAATACAGTGTATATGTTATGTCTTGTGGTGGCCCCATAGACTTAATTGGGAAGTTACCAATTATCTTCATATCATCATTGTGGGAGAGGGATAGTATAGTACATATGTGTTAAACCAGGAGTAATGGCAAACACTTTTTTTTTTTTCTTTCTTAAATTATATTTGAACTTACTTTCCTGGAGTATTATCTTGTATGATTTATAAAGAAAATATTTAATGAAAGAATACAGATAAAGTTCCTTATTGAGATCTCTTTACTCCATTTAGCTCCACCAGGAGGCAGACATGTTGGTTAGAATCTTTGCCTCCTGGTGGAGCTAAATGGAGTAAAGATTCTAACCAACATGTCTGCCTCCTGGTGGAGCTATATGGAGTAAAGATTCTAACCAACATGTCTGCCTCCTGGTGGAGCTATATGGAGTAAAGATTCTAACCAACATGTCTGCCTCCTGGTGGAGCTATATGGAGTAGACATGTTGGTCAGAATCTTTACTCCATATAGCTCCACCAGGAGGCAGACATGTTGGTTGTAATCTTTACTCCATATAGCTCCACCAGGAGGCAGACATGTTGGTTAGAATCTTGGGTCAGATCTTCACTCACCTTAATTCAGATAAACAAAGATCTGACCCAAGATTCTAAACGAAATGTCTGCCTCCTGGTAGAGCTTAATGGAGTAAAGATGGCTCCATAAGGTGCTTTATTTGTATTCATCCATTAAAGCATTTCTATATAAAATGCTGACACTTGATGCAATCCTTTAATTAGAACTAAGTGGAACTGTGCTGCTTTATTACCTCGATGTCAAGGAAATTTTCAATCTGGGGCACCCATGGAGCGATCGTGGGCACCATCTTGAAGAGCAGCATGCTCCTCCAAAATGGCTGCCGCCCTCTTGTGGGTAGAGCATCAGAAGAGAGAAAATTGCTTGACATCTAGAGGCAGTCAGCAACATTGCAATGATAAAAATGACTTAATTAGCTAAAAATCTAGGGTTACGGTTGGAATAATTGTAAGGGTTACAATTAAATTAGGGTTAGCATAAGGGATAGGGTTACAATTAAATTAGGGTTAGCATAAGGGATAGGGTTACAATTAAATTAGGGTTAGCATAAGGGATAGGGTTACAATTAAATTAGGGTTAGCATAAGGGTTAGGGTTACAATTAAATTAGGGTTAGCATAAGGGTTAGGGTTACAATTAAATTAGGGTTAGCATAAGGGATAGGGTTACAATTAAATTAGGGTTAGCATAAGGGATAGGGTTACAATTAAATTAGGGTTAGCATAAGGAATAGGGTTACAATTAAATTAGGGTTAGCATAAGGAATAGGGTTACAATTAAATTAGGGTTAGCATAAGGAATAGGGTTACAATTAAATTAGGGTTAGCATAAGGGATAGGGTTACAATTAAATTAGGGTTAGCATAAGGGATAGGGTTACAATTAAATTAGGGTTAGCATAAGGGATAGGGTTACAATTAAATTAGGGTTAGCATAAGGGTTAGGGTTACAATTAAATTAGGGTTAGCATAAGGGTTAGGGTTACAATTAAATTAGGGTTAGCATAAGGGTTAGGGTTACAATTAAATTAGGGTTAGCATAAGGGTTAGGGTTACAATTAAATTAGGGTTAGCATAAGGGATAGGGTTACAATTAAATTAGGGTTAGCATAAGGGATAGGGTTACAATTAAATTAGGGTTAGCATAAGGGATAGGGTTACAATTAAATTAGGGTTAGCATAAGGGATAGGGTTACAATTAAATTAGGGTTAGCATAAGGGTTAGGGTTACAATTAAATTAGGGTTAGCATAAGGGATAGGGTTACAATTAAATTAGGGTTAGCATAAGGGATAGGGTTACAATTAAATTAGGGTTAGCATAAGGGTTAGGGTTACAATTAAATTAGGGTTAGCATAAGGGATAGGGTTACAATTAAATTAGGGTTAGCATAAGGGATAGGGTTACAATTAAATTAGGGTTAGCATAAGGGATAGGGTTACAATTAAATTAGGGTTAGCATAAGGGATAGGGTTACAATTAAATTAGGGTTAGCATAAGGGTTAGGGTTACAATTAAATTAGGGTTAGCATAAGGGATAGGGTTACAATTAAATTAGAATACATTAAGGGTTAGGGTTGGGCTCAAAAAGTAACTCGAGGAAGAAAAAAACTGTTTGTTTTTTGCCCTATAGTTAGCAAAAAAAACTCCAGAAAAACAATGTAAACAAGCATATTTATAAACTCAGGACCAAATTCAAAAACTATTTAGACAGGGTCATTTTTAATGATTGTATTTGTGTCAAAGATAGAAAAAGTGTTTTTTTTTGTGTTTTTTTTGTAGTAAATTATAAGATATGATGAACATAATGGTATCTAATGAAAGCCCTTCGTATGACGATACAAACAACATATAATTTGTGTGGGTACAGTATGTGAGAGAAGAAAATTACAGCTAAACTCAAACACCCCAGAAATGTCAAAACAGCCCTTGTCACCAAGGGAAAGTCAAGGTCAAATTGTAAATATATTGAGAATGGTAATGTTAAAGTGGCCGTTTATTTAAGAAATAATTTCTATGCCTCCCATATCTCACCGGGTATTTTGACACCCCATGTAGCCATTTTTACACTAATCTGTGGCACAGTTTGTGTTAGTATAGTTTGTAGCCCTTTCCTGCGGTGATCCATCCCACCCGAGTGTTTCCGTAGCGCCTTTACCTACTTTGATCATTTTCCCTGCAGTTTCCCATCTCATTTGTGAAGCAAGTTGTGCCTGAGTATACAGACTCTCCAGCATGTCTTCCCCATTGAACATGCACAGGGCATGTGTACGGTGCACCGCCCAGTCCATGTAAAACATTTTAAAAGGGCACAAGCCAGGAGCAGGCTCCCAGAAGCCCTGCCAAATAGGCATAATACAGGGTGCATGTATATACGCTTGGAACATTGAAGAACCTCCTCTTCCCATGACAGCAGGAAGTAGGTGGGGCAAATTCCCTCGAAGCAATGCTGCCCACAAAAGACAAAGCAGTGAAGCTGAACAGGGTTTAAAGAGAAAGTAAAAACTGCTTCCTGATTATCTTCCTAAAAGAAAGGGCCGTTTATGATGCGTAAAATCTTTTCTATTATTTATGATTTGAGATTTATTAAAGCTTTACCTAATATCCACCCACCTAGGCAAGCCCCTGCTTATTGGATGAATATAAAGGCCCCGGTGATTTTCACTGTATCCCTGCAGGAGAACTGTAACTTGTTTTAAACTAAGTATAAGTATATAATAAACACGGGTATAAAATATAGAAAATAAGCTCAGTGGAACTGCCCCTCTATGGGTTTGAACGTGAGACCTTCCAAAAATGATGCAAACTGGCAGATGTATCTGTGGATCTATATGTTTTAATATGTGTAAATGCATTTTATTCTTTATCACCTTCAATGTCCCCTTAACAATACAGACGGGGCCACCATCAGAAATTTCAGGGTCCCTTAATGAAAAAGCCAGAATGCCCACTAATATGACGCCCTATACTAGAAACTATTTTGACGTGTTCTTTTTTTAATGATTGTATATGTGTAAATAATTTTTTAGGTCAAAGTTAGAAAGTGTTTTATTTTTTCATCAAATTTTATGATTTTCTTTGTAGTACATTATAAGATATGAACACAATGGTATCTAATGAAAGCCCTACTATTGGCAATAAAAACAATATGTAATTTGTCTTAGTAATTTCAGCTAGACACAATCGCCCCAGAAATGTCAAAACAGCCCATGTCACCAAGGGAATGACAAGGTCATGTCACTAAGGGGTTAATATGCCACAGCCGGTATGCCCATTAATATGCCACAGCCGGTATGCCCATTAATATGCCACAGCCGGTATGCCCATTAATATGCCACAGCCGGTATGCCCATTAATATGCCACAGCCGGTATGCCCATTAATATGCCACAGCCGGTATGCCCATTAATATGCCACAGCCGGTATGCCCATTAATATGCCACAGCCGGTATGCCCATTAATATGCCACAGCTGGTATGCCCATTAATATGCCACAGCTGGTATGCCCATTAATATGCCACTGCCAGTATGCCTATTAATATGACACTGTTTTATCATTAATTTGCCACAGCCAGTATGCCCATTAATATGCCACAGCCGGTATGCCCATTAATATGCCACAGTCGGTTTGCCCATTAATATGCCCCAACCACTATGCACATTCATATGCAATTCTTTGCCCGTTAATATGCCACTCTTTGCCCATTAATATGCCACAGCCAGTATGCTCATTAATTACTCTATTCCAATTAATACGACACAATTTTACCATTGATTTGCCACAGCCAATTTTACCATTAATATGCCAATATTTTCTCCATTAATATGCCATCGCCAGTTTGCCCATTAATATGCCACAGCCAGATTGCCCATTGATACGCCACAGCCAGTTTCTCCCGAGCTGCTGCCTCTCTCGCGCTCCCCGCTCATTGATCTGAAGTTTGAGCACGTAGCTCGAAAGAGGCTGCATGGAAGCATGTCATGGAAGCATGTCATGGAAGCATGTCATGGAAGCATTGCACAGACACCATGCTGCCTTTTCGGCCGGAGATTTTATTTTTTTTTTATTTTTAATGAGCCGGTGCCTGAGCGGGCCTGTAACGGATGTATCGCCCGTGACCCCATGATGGCGGCCCTGAATACAGAACAGGCACACATTACACTTGAGCCCTTGTTGAAACTTAAAGGGACACTCCCACTAAAAAATGAAAAGGGTTTATTTATTTTATTTTGCATTGTTGATTTCAGAGGTCTTTTTGACTTTACAGCACTAGTATCTACCTTTGCAGTATTCTGACCATAGACTTGCATTGAATGGGAGGGTAAAGTAACTATTACATCACAAGGGGGCGGAGTTATGATCCTGTTTGATCAGGTCAATCTCCTCTCTTTGTGTTGTACACAGCCACCTAGTCCTGCCCACTATGATACACAGGAACCAGTAAGAGAGCAGGGGAGTATCTTATGACATCATCATGCAGGCTCTGGCCACAGTTGTAAAGTGAGACTGGCTGGAAGATTTTGGAGAATGTTGCATCATGGGTAAAATTCTCAAAATGGATGCTGGAGACAGACACCTAATTTTATGTTTAATTTTATATACAATTAATTCAAACATAGAAGAAAAAAAACACTGTGACATATGTCTTATATATGTGTTTGTTTTAAATGCACAGGTAATGTAGTTACATCTTATGTAAGTGGTAGTGTGCCTTTAAATAAGGAAGGGGTATTTGTATACTAGAGAAATCAGGAGTTGGAAGCAGGTACCAGTTAGGTTTGTGTTCTATAAAACCCACAGCAGCTAACAGATACTCTCTGCCCTTCCCAGAAGATTGAGGTTCGATAAATGCTAGAGCAAGAGGGTTTGATTGGATGTTGGAGAATAAAGTAAATATGTATTGGAATAACCTTGGAGTTAAATGGATTCAATGATTAAATACGTATAGAACTATGCCAAATAACAACCATTTCTTTTCACATCTATGTCAGTGCAGTAGGACTTTGACATGTAAATACATTTTCACTGTTATTGATTTGATTTTTATTGGTTTCAGTCTCACAGGGCGGGTGTATCAACTTGTTCAAACCACAGAGCAACAAGGGGGTAAGAATGTACTGCAACTGATACCGGTATCAAAATCTACGGATAATGTGATCCCATTGATACAGGCCCCAGCAAGACACAGCACATCACCTCGTAATGTTCAAACTCAGCTGGCGTTTGCTCTGCCTTCTCAAATACAAAATGTCACTCTGCCCTTGTCAATTCAAAATCTCACTGTGCCATCACCAGTACAGGTTCAGGTATTAAAGCAGCCTGGATTAGGAAACTATATCATCACAAACCCAAACAACCTATCCAAAAGTCCAGACACCATCCATGTGGACAACAAACCCTCTCCGCTTCAGAGTAGAACTGTGATCCTGGAGAAATCGCTAACAAGCTTTGCAACAAGTCCTCAACCTGAGAAGCCAGCTTTCATGATGATGAACCCAAACACCCAGTCAATTGCCGTAAAATCTTCTTCTCCTATGCTACCATCAGGGCATCATCTTCAAATACCTGCAAACGCTGAAGTCAAATCCGTTCCAGCTTCGTTGTTGCCTTTTGCGATTCAGCAGAAGATATTGGCAGCCACTAACTGCAACGATCACTCCAAAAATCCTTCCGTTATTTACGTGTCTCCGGTTAATACAGTAAGGACGGTCACCAAACAGCAGGCGCCAGTTCCCCACAAAGTGAGCACTTCATCTGTCTTCCCAGCGGTTGTTGCTTCAACAGCTGTACAAACCACAGGTGACCGGAAGCCTTCTGGTGGGACAGAGTCTCCTGAGGCGCCCATGAAATGGGTTGTGCAAGAAAACAAAGAGTCGGCCGCCTGTCTCGTTCCAGTGAAGTCTTCCAACGACACGGCCTCAAAAATATTAAAAATGTTTTCTGGGACAAAGAACGAAGAAGCAAATCTTGCTAATGTATTGCCCATGTGTAACAATTCTGTGCCCTCCAACTCCAAAGTCATCCACATAAAAGACAACGCTCTAGTGATGTACAATAATAAAATTTATCTTCTGGCCAAAAGGGGATCCGAGGTTTTCAATGCAGAAACTAAACCCGCAAGTACAGAAAAATCCTCCTCACCGACAGAGTCCGTGAAAGATATATCAAACAAAGTGGTCGAAGTTGTACTTTCGAAAAAAAAAGGGACCATACAGAGCAATAATATTGCCCAATCCAGCCCCAATAGTGACACCATGGCCCCTTTGAATAATCGATTGGAAACATTACTACTTCCTTTCACACAGGATGTGGGTCCAAACTCCGATTCCAACATTTTTTGTCTGAATAAGAACTTGGGGGCCCAGACCCATGGCGTCCTCTCCAAGATGCAGAATGAAGGAAATGGGGTTAGTCTGCTTAAAACACAGCATCCTATCAGTGTAACTACTACACCCCAGAAGCCTGCTATTCCAACAGTAAAGGTAAATTCTACAGCATAATATGACTAATTCCTCATTCATAGAATAATTATAAGGAGCATCTGGTATCCATTAGCTAACTAGTTCAGCTGTACGATAACATTCCTGTATTCTAGTATTATTGCTGGTTTGTTTTTATTTGACGTATGTCAGACTCCATTGCACGGCTGTATTTGAGTATTATTGCCGGTTTGTTTTTATTTTGACGCATGTCGGACTCCATTGCGCGGCTGTTTTTTAGTATTATTGCCGGTTTGTTTTTATTTTGACGCATGTTGGACTCCATTGCGCGCCTCTATTTGATTATTCTTGCCGGGTTTGTTTTTATTTGGCGCATGACGGACTGCGTGGCGCGGCTGTATTTGGATCAGACTGTGATAATCGATGTTTAGAACAATATGTGTGTCATTGAAGGAATATTACTTCCTTTCAAACAGGATGTGAACCAAAAGGATTTCTGCGTTTTACGTTATAATAAGGTCAGGGTGGACAAGTCTCCTGCCGTCATCTCAGAGAAGCGGGATCAAGTATATGGGGGTCATCCACTGAAAAAACAGTCACCCATCCTTGTAACTAATACCACGAAGGTACCAGAGAGGCCTCCATGTGCTTTTCCAATTATACCGGTAACTTCTACACCTGCTGAGTTTACTTGTAAAGTGTAAATGTTCCACGGTGTATATGTCTCTGGCACACTGGGTACTTAGGGAAGCTGTGGATGTTAAGAAAGTATTACCTTAAACATAGAATAATGCTCATCTACTATTTTTTGATGTACAGTTGGACTATTTATATAATTTATATTTATAAAGAACATAACCCAAGTGGGAATGTCTCATATTGTATTTTAGTATTATTGCCGGTTTGTTTTTATTTGAAGCAATTCGGGCTCCATTGCGCGGCTGTATTTTAGTATTTTTATTAGACGCATGTTGGACTCCGTGGCGCAGCTGTATTTTAGTATTATTGCTGGTTTGTTTTTATTTGACGCATGTTGGATTCCATTGTGTGGCTGTATTTTAGTATTATTGCTGGTTTGTTTTTATTTGACATATGTCTGACTCCATTGCGTGGCTGTATTTTAGTATTATTGCTGGTTTGTTTTTATTTGACGCATGTTGGACTCCATTGCGCGGCTGTATTTTAGTATTATTGCTGGTTTGTTTTTATTTGACGCAAGTTGGACTCCATTGCGCGGCTATATTTTAGTATTATTGCCGGTTTGTTTTTATTTGACGCATGTTAGCGCGGCTGTATTTGGATCAGACTGTGATAATCGATGTTTAGAACAATATGTGTGTTACTGAAAGAATGTTACTTCCTTTCAAACAGGATGTGAACCAAAAGGAGTTCTGTGTCTTAGGTTATAATAAGATCAGGGTGGCCAAGTCTCCTGCCGTCATCTCAGAGAAGCGGGATCAAGTATATGGGGGTCACCCACTGAAAACACAGTCACCCATCATTGTAACTAATACCACAAAGGTACCAGAGAGGCCTCCATGTGCTTTTCCAACTATACCGGTAACTTCTACACCTGAATGCTGAGTTTACTTGTAAAGTATAAATGTGTCACAGTGTGTATGTCTCTGGCACACTGGGTACTTAGGGAAGCTGTGGATGTGAGAACAGGGCTCGACAAACCCCGGGCGCCAGACTTTTTATTTTATTTAATACTCTGGCGCGCAAGGGAGGAGATTGTGTGCACCGGGTGACCTAAACATTGTGAGACATACACATTACATATTCCACATACACTGGTGCAGCCATAAACCGACATACAAAAGCTCTAAAAAGCTCTTACGTGTCTGTCTCACTCCCCCTTGTCTCTTACGTGTCTGTCTCACTGCCCCTTGTCTCTTACGTGTCTGTCTCACTCCCCCTTGTTTCTTACGTGTCTGTCTCACTCCCCCTTGTTTGTCTCTTACGTGTCTGTCTCACTCCCCCTTGTTTGTCTCTTACGTGTCTGTCTCACTCCCCCTTGTTTGTCTCTTACGTGTCTGTCTCACTCCCCCTTGTTTGTCTCTTACGTGTCTGTCTCACTCCCCCTTGTCTCTTACGAGTCGGTCTCGCTCCCCCTTGTTTGTCTCTTACGAGTCGGTCTCGCTCCCCCTTGTTTGTCTCTTACGAGTCGGTCTCGCTCCCCCTTGTTTGTCTCTTACGTGTCGGTCTCGCTCCCCCTTGTTTGTCTCTTACGTGTCGGTCTCGCTCCCCCTTGTTTGTCTCTTTTGTCGGTCTCGCTCCCCCTTGTTTGTCTCTTTTGTCGGTCTCGCTCACCCTTGTTTGTCTCTTACGTGTCGGTCTCGCTCCCCCTTGTTTGTCTCTTACGTGTCGGTCTCGCTCCCCCTTGTTTGTCTCTTTTGTCGGTCGCTCTTTAATAATCTCACCCAGAGAATGTTTAAATGATGCAGTGTTTGCTGTTATTTAAAAAAGTATTTCTGGGAACAGTTTAGGTAAAATAATAAGGATGTATGTTCACTGGACGAGGTTCATCCCGAATCGGCTGCATCTTGTGGGTTTTTCTCCTGGAGCTATAGTAATGGCGTGAGGAATGGCCTTTAAATGTGTCTCATTCTGCACTTATGTCTGATGTTTTATCACTTATTTTAGTCTGCAGTCACTAAACAGTCTGTGTGTCAGACGTTACTGTTCAATGTGTTTCGACCTCTCTATATTCCAGGTGCAGGTCAGGAGCTCGGACATTGTGAGGAGTAACCCCTCCTTCTCAAATAATAAAGGAACCGATGAACATGTAAGGTTAAAGTTTGGATTAATCAAAAAAGAAAAAGTCATCTTAAGACGGCTCCCACTATTTCATCACACAAAGCCAGAAAAACGGCCGGTTTACAAGAGGAGGCCGACAGTAAATGGGAACATGACTGCAGAGACCAATACACAGGTAGAGGTTAGTGTCATCTGCCTTTCTCTTGAAATTTCTAAGAAATTCTGGAAGTTTTGTGTTATGTAATTCACCAATCCAGTTAGAAACATAGAATGTGTCGGCAGATAAGAACCATTCGGTCCATCTAGTCTGCCCAATTTTTTTTTGAGTCCTTTTATTAGTCCCTGGCCTTATCTTATAGCTAGGATAGCCTTGTGTCTATCCCAATCATGCTTAAACTCCTTGACTGTGTTTACCTCTACCCCTTCTACTGGAAGACTATTCCATGCATCCACTACCCTCTCAGTAAAGTAATACTTCCTTATATTACTTTTAAATCGTTGCCCCTCTAATTTAAGACTATGTCCTCTAGTTGTGGTAGCTTTTCTTCTTTTAAATATACTTTCTTCCTTTACTGTGTTGATTCCCTTTATGTATTTAAATGTTTCTATCATATCCCCCCTGTTACGTCTTTCCTCCAAGCTATACATGTTAAGATGCTTTAACCTTTCCTGGTAAGTTTTATCCTTCAACCCATGAACCAGTTTAGTAGCCCTTCTCTAAACTCTCTCCAAAGTATCAATATCCTTCTGGAGATGCGGTCTCCAGTACTGCGTACAATACTCCAAATGAGGTCTCACTAGCGCTCTGTACAATACTCCAAGTGAGGTCTCACCAGCGCTCTGTACAATACTCCAAGTGAGGTCTCACCAGCGCTCTGTACAATACTCCAAGTGAGGTCTCACCAGCGCTCTGTACAATACTCCAAGTGAGGTCTCGCCAGCGCTCTGTACAATACTCCAAGTGAGGTCTCGCCAGCGCTCTGTACAATACTCCAAGTGATGTCTCGCCAGCGCTCTGTACAATACTCCAAGTGAGGTCTCGCCAGCACTCTGTACAATACACCAAGTGAGGTCTCGCCAGCGCTCTGATTTGCTGATTTTGTTTCAATTCCTTCTTAGTAAATATAATAACTCACTGACTGTGCCAAGCACAAAACTAAAAGTGAAATGGTCCCTGCCCTGTGCGCATGTCATGATGTCAATTGAAATGGTCCCGCCCTGTGCGCATGTCATGATGTCAAGTGAAATGGTCCCCGCCCTGTGCGTATGTCATGATAGTATAAAGCCCCCTCTATATATTTTGATAGAACTCAATTCCAACATCCTCAATTTTACACGGTACATAATAAGTGAATTTTACACTTACATGTAAATGTTCTTATTCTGGTGTCTGACGTGTATAATCCGCAAGTAAAATCAGCCTGTGTGATCTCCAAAAAATGGCTGCAAAATCTTGTCTCAGTACTTTTTGCAGAGGTCTTTTTGGATCTCCAAAAAGATATAAATAAAGCTTCCAGAGCATAATGAAAAAGTAATTACAAATATTAAAAGGCCAACTCAAAGTGATTTGCTTATTTTGCAACCCAGAGCAAAGTGTACAGCGAGATCATACTGTGCTCTCCAATTCAGCAGGGAAATGCTGGGTGTCCAAAGGTGAAAGAGATCTCTTAGTGCTCTAATCCCAACGACGGGTACATGGCACAGATCACGGGGTTCTCACAGGATCCACTAGCACACAACACATTTCTTTCTTGGATATACCCCCTGAGGAAGTCCTTGAATGAACCCTGTTGGGTGCAAGTGGGTCCTGTGAGATCCATTCGATCACATTGGATGTTCCAGGTTCCCGTCGTTAGAATTAGAGCGCCAAATGATCTTTCACCTGTGGACGCCATCATTTCCCTCCGTTATCCATTACTGCACTTTATTATCGCACTGTATTTTCAAAATGTCCAATCATGAATGGGTTAACCTAAACATTTTCTTATACTGTGAATGTAGAGAATAAAAATATGAAAAATGATCTATACATTAGCCACTGTTTTATCATCTCCAAAGATAACGCTGTGCAGAAATCTGGGAGAAAAAGCAAAACAGATTCCCCTCTCCCTATATTGGTTACATTACTATAAATAAAATGCTTTCTGAATTTCCTATATGCCATTAACCCTTCACAGGTTAGTTGTAAGCCTTTGTAATTTCCTCAAAATGCCATTTGTATCTGAACCTAACTTCCAAATCTATCTGAAGCCGAGCCAAGCCACATGGTGTTACTATGGGATTCCTGTGAGTAACTGTGTTTTTCCTGATATAGGCTCCTGATGAAAAACATCAGATCAAAAGAAAGTGGTCACTAGACTCTTTGAATGGTGGCAAACGAAGAAATCTGTCTGACTCTGGTTTATTGGAAGATACTGAGCCCGTAACGTGGTCCAAGATCAGTCCAAGTTCATCCCAACAAGAGAACTCCATGATCCCAGCGGACAGTGTGTTTTCATCAACCATTCCAAGTAGTCACGAGCGCTCCGAGTCTCCACTCCCACCGCCATGTTACTCCGAGGAGGATTTCTCCAGTACGTCTGTCACTTACTCAGACCCTCCTACAGAGGTTTTACCCAGCACCAGGGTGTGCACTTCTCCCGTGGACCTTGATGACACTGTGAGAGACGAGAAGATCAGGCGACTTAAAGAGATTTTGAAAGAACGTGAACTAGCGCTGGAGGCGATAAGGAACCAATGGAAGCCGTAACTTCCTAAAAAAAACTGTTTTATGTTCCCAATCCATTCTCATTAATACATTGTGCATGGGCGAACAAGACCGCCATCATTTCAGTGGGTGTGTTGCCAATATAGAACTAAGTGGAATTAGAAGGGGGTGGCAACTATAAAAAGTAATTGCCAACAGTCCTGAATTTGCCTGGACAGTCCTGTTTTTTTGGGTCCTGCCCTGTCAAATTTGGGACCGTCCGAGCATTTACACTGCCTTGGCACTGTGTGCAGGCAGCATTACATAATGTGTGTATGTCTGGTAGACACACACAGCCTAAACACTGGGCAATGACAGACACCGGCCTGGAGTTCACTGCTGCTGGTTTCCTCCCCTTTTTGTCCCTGGACTTGCGAACAGAGAGTTGGCTAGTATGCCCCTGCTGTCTATAGAGCCAAAACAGCTTATTGCAGTGTTATTAGTATTCAAGAGGAAGATTTGATTCTTCTTAAATGCGCAGAATTTTATTTACAACCCAAAGGAAATCATCTCTGTATATTGCAGCAGTCATATTTAAGTTGGATATAAGCCCTGACTGAGTGTGCTGGCACTTTAATCACATATTAATGCCCTGCACACAACTAGAGCTGAGCATCTTCTTCCAGCTAGAACGCGTATTCAGACACTGTGCAATACCTGCAGTCACCGTGCTGCCTGGGGAGATGCCAGCGGCTCCGTTCAATCAGACTTCTGCCCGAGGCACTTTACTCCCGCATTCAGTCTCTGGTTATTATAGTAGCGTACTCATTGATCTCTGCCACATGTGGTGACAGAGCTGTGGGTCATTTAAGGGGGGTGTTTTATTTTGGCTGCTGTGATCCTAGACATTGGGAAATGTGAATATTTGATTTAAAGAAAATGTTGATTTCTTCCCTTTAAATAAATTCTTAGAGGTGAATCCTAGTTTTAATTTTTAACATAAATTCTCTTTCTTTACATTATTATTATTACATTAAAACAAAGCTCACAAAGTATTAAATGTTGTACAGCGGCAATAGAGTAAGTGAAGCCTTTGGGATTAGCGGCATTTATTAAACTAATAACACACAGATTATTGTATATCTCTTGTCCATATTGAATGCATCATTCGCATATTTGCAGTGTGTGTTGGAACTAATGTGAAGCCTTAGGCTGGAGTCAGGAGCTGGCAGGTCTGGAGGTGATAGAGCTACTAGGACATTTAGTACTTGCCATTCACAAGAAGCTGATGTGAACCTCACAAAACAGTGATCAGAAGATAATCAGAAAATCTGTGATAAGAATTGCTGATTTGTCTATATCCACAGATGGAAAAACGGAACCATGAGAGTGTTGCTGCTAGTACAGAGGGATCCGTACTCCGTCCTTATTATAATTACATGAGACCCCAGTGAGCATTGTCTACCTACAGGCAAGACCAAGTCCTTTATACAGACTAGCACATGGGTAAGCATTCCCACTCACTACAAAGGGCCATTGTAACCTCTAACACACTGTTTCCCTAGTCCCATTCCTTCTGTAAGCTGGATAGAGATCTGCCCAGCAGCCACAAATACATTAGCTCTTTGTGTACATAACTGCAGTGGGAATATGATAGTGGATTGCCCATGGAAGCATTATGGGACCCACCTTGTGTACAGCATAGCGATGCCCTGTACCATATTCATACACATTGTGGCTATACCATAGATATTACAATGACAGTTACTGTAACGGTTTGACCGCAAGCTCACTGAAGAATACCCATAGTGCGGAACCCATAGCTACTGAGATACATATTTACATGTGACAGAGGCACGATGGCCTGGCCGGCTCATTCCGGACAAGCCAGGCGATGCCTATCAAATCTCTATACACCATTCAGTACTACTGTCCACATGACCCCAGCTTCAATTCTTGCACCATGTGACCTACGACAGTCCTGTTTGTCACAATTTAGTATTGTTGCTACTCTCCCTAGAAGTAGGTGCCCAGCCAAGAGGACTCCAAGAGCATAACGCAGAATGCTCAATGAAATTGTTTAAAAAAGAACCCTAGAGTAACTGCTAAAGGCTTGAAGGAATCACTGGAACTGGTTAAGTATCTCTGTTCATGAATCTATCATATGCAAAACATTGTACAGTCATATGGAGCTACTGCACGCCTGAAGTTTGTCCAAGAATACTTTGACTCCACAAGTACAGTGACAAGCCTCCCCACTTTTCCCCTCTCCCACCATAATACCTCCTTCCCTCCTCCCTATTACCTACCTATGGTGGCTCAGGAGAGGGGTTTGCTGCTGGTGGTGGCAAATGTTTGTTACCCATTGATAGGAAACTAATGACCTGCTCAACATGGGAACTTTACAATAGCTGGGGTGGTAAAGATTAACCACAACTACCCCAATCTACAAATCCTATGGTGCTCAGCCAGTGTCATGGGAGATGTAGTCAACAACAACAGTGTAACTGTGTGGTGTGTAGTGTAGTGTAGTGTACAGGCCAGCACAACCCCAGTCTGGAACTACAACTCTCATGCAGTCAACAAAAGTGAATGTTTCTTCAGACTTAGTGTACCTGCCCCTCACAGCTCCATCAACTGTTAGCTACTATTCCCATAATAATCAATTGGCAATGGATGGCTGAGAATCATGGGGGATGTAGTCTCAGCAGCTGTTGTGTTAACTAATTCTAGCTGCAATACATGTTTGAAATAAAGTGCCTTCTGTGTGCAACATGCAAGCTGTATCTCTGGCCTGGCCGGGTCTCTAATCATGTGAAGTAGCAGCAGCTAGAGTGAATGGGGATGAGACCAGCTAGAGAGAGAGGAAGAGAGCAGACCAAACCACTCTAACAGCAAGGGTGTGTATAGAATTAATGTTCCCATGGGCCTATTTGAATTTTAACAAGAAATGGGGAGCAAATGCCCCTTGTTATTCCCCACCCTCCCGGACTCCCTGTGGGGGCGTGTTCAATAAAGACATGAAGCAGTAAGCACATTGGGTTTGTCTATAAGGATCAGATCACTTTTTTATTTATTATAATATTTTTTTAAAACATATAACGTGGATATACAATAATAATGTATAAAACTCTTCATAAACAAAACTAAAGAATCCAATATCAAACATCTGAGTGAGGTTCAATATCAGAAACTGGCTGGATCTATATCATTACATTAAACATGATCTGTCATTACTTATATTTGTGCTAAACCAGGGCTTTCCCCTTATCTCATACCCTAGATCTCATTGCCCATAGAGCTTGCCAATATTGGGAAACCCCACCATGGTTAATATTATAACAGACTTGGGAGTCAACTGATTGCCAAGGATTGTTACATAGGGGGAACCAGCCAGTGGTTTCAATGCACACATCTGTGCCTTATTAGAAGAACAGCGCCCTCTTGTGTCCGCTAATACCAATGACGTGAACTTTGAATAGAAAGCAGTTTACATCATAAAATGTATTAGGAATAAGTCAGGAAAAATAGATAAGAGGCTGAGAAGAGAGAAGATAAGGGAATCGCGAAGACTTGAAGCAAACAAGGTAAAGGGTTACCCCCAACGCAGAGGATAACGGCAGCTACAAATAAGAGCAGATAGAAACACTCGACACTACTAGACCAAGGGCTGCCTGGCAAGAGATGAAGTATGTTCACCTCCCAGGTAAGGTCTTACTCAAGTACTCAGACCACCGCTGCACCAATATGTAGAGTTTATTAGAAGATCACTTCAAGAAACAACACATGGAACAGTGAGAAAAAAAGCACTTTACACACTTCTCTTTGATCATAAGTGCACAGCATCCATTGTAAGTCGCCCTTTGTAACTAGCATTTTCAGGATTAGTAGTAGCAGTGTATAGCCCGCTGGACCACTCAGAGCGCTTGGATAGCACAGTAGGGGCTGCTGTGGGTGTGCTCTGCTGTGAGTGTACTCTGCTGTGGGTGTGCTCTGGTGGGTGTTCTGCTGTGGGTGTACGCTGCTGTGAGTGTACTCTGCTGTGGGTATGCTCTGCTGTGGGTATGCTCTGCTGTGGGTGTTCTGCTGTGGGTGTACGCTGCTGTGAGTGTACTCTGCTGTGGGTGTGCTCTGCTGTGGGTATGTTCTGGTGGGTGTACGCTGCTGTGGGTGTGCTCTGCTGTGGGTGTGCTCTGCTGTAGGTGTAGGCTGCTGTAGGTGTGCTCTGGTGGGTGTGTGTTCTGTTGTCGGTGTGCTCTGCTGTGGGTATGCTCTGGTGGGTGTGTGCTCTGCTGTGGGTGTGAGTGTGCTCTGCTGTGGGTGTACGCTGCTGTGAGTGTGCTCTGCTGTGGGTGTGCTCTGCTGTGGGTGTGCCCTGATGTGTGTGTACGCTGCTGTGAGTACGCTGCTGTGGGTATGCTCTGGTGGGTGTGCTCTGCTGTGGGTATGCTCTGGTGGGTGGGTGTTCTGCTGTGGGTGTACGCTGCTGTGGGTGTACTCTGCTGTGGGTATGCTCTGGTGGGTGGGTGTTCTGCTGTGGGTATGCTCTGCTGTGGGTATGCTCTGCTGTGGGTATGCTCTGCTGTGGGTGTACTCTGCTGTGGGTGTGCTCTGCTGTGGGTATGCTCTGGTAGGTGGGTGTTCTGCTGTGGGTATGCTCTGCTGTGGTTATGCTCTGCTGTGGGTGTACTCCGCTGTGGGTATGCTCTGGTGGGTGGGTGTTCTTCTGTGGGTATGCTCTGCTGTGGGTATGCTCTGCTGTGGGTGTGCTCTGCTGTGGGTGTGCTCTGCTGTGGGTGTGCTCTGCTGTGGGTATGCTCTGCTGTGGGCGTGCTCTGCTGTGGGTATGCTCTGGTGGGTGGGTGTTCTGCTGTGGGTATGCTCTGCTGTGGGTGTGCTCTGCTGTGGTTATGCTCTGCTGTGGTTATGCTCTGCTGTGGGTATGCTCTGCTGTGGGTGTGCTCTGCTGTGGGTATGCTTGGTGTGGTTATGCTCTGCTGTGGTTATGCTCTGCTGTGGGTATGCTCTGCTGTGGGTATGTTCTGCAACAGCCTAGAAGGTCTGGTCAGCAACAGGCTGAAAAGTGTTTGGCAGAAGATCGTCTCCAACTCTGCAAAGTGTTGAGATATATAATAAGATGTTTCATGATACAATAATACATAACATACAATCATACCATCATACAATAATACAATCCTACATAACATACAATCATACCATCATACCATCATACAATAATACAATCCTACATAACATACAATCCTGCCATCATACAATCATACATAACATACAATCATACAATTATACCATCATACCATCATACAATCCTACATAACATACAATCATACCATCATACAATCCTACATAACATACAATCATACCATCATACAATAATACAATCCTACATAACATACAATCATAAAATCATACATAACATACAATCCTACATAACATACAATCATACCATCATACAATCCTACGTAACATACAATCATACCATCATACAATAATACAATCCTACATAACATACAATCATACCATCATACAATAATACAATCCTACATAACATACAATCATACCATCATACAATCCTACATAACATACAATCATAAAATCATACATAACATACAATCCTACATAACATACAATCATACCATCATACAATAATACAATCCTACATAACATACAATCATAAAATCATACATAACATACAATCCTACATAACATACAATCATACATAACATACAATCATAACATCATACAATCATACATAACATACCATCATACAATCATAACTAACATACAATCATAACATCATACAATCATACATAACATACCATCATACCATCATACAATCATAACTAACATACAATCATACCATCATAACTATCATACAATCATACATAACATACACTCATACCATCATACATAACATACACTCATACCATCATACATAACATACACTCATACCATCATACATAACATACACTCATACCATCATACATAACATACAATCATACCATCATACATAACATACAATCATACAATCCTACATAACATACAATCATACAATCCTACATAACATAAACACGACTGACACTTATTATACGTCTTGTGTTTTTATACATCACCCTGTGTGAGTTTTTGACTTTGCTTCTATATTATAAGCACACAGGAAAAAGAACTTCTCCTTTCCGTCTGTTACCCCTGTGCCCCCAATTCACGGTTACTCATATTATGTAAATATCATATCGGTTTGGTTCTCATTGGCTCCTGGATCTCGTTATAAACATGGAATGAATTCGATGCCACTGGGGTAACTAAACCACCCTGGGCAGATCCATCTCTTCCTAACTGGAGACTTTCCAGCTCCTGTCACACCAATGTATACTGATTAACCCTCCGCTCCTGCCTGCCGGCTGCAGCCATACCTTGCATCCTTGCCAACACTCCTTAATTTGCCGGGAAAGTCACATTTTTGGGGGGTCCTGACTTGACAAATTTGGTTCTTTCCAGCATTAACACTAAGGTTGCACAGCCGGTAATTGGCTCTTAGGAGTCAGTGCCGGCAGCAGTAATATACCGGTAATAGAAAAGCTGCTTTGGTTCTTTTTGCATGGTGTGGGCGCTGCCACTTTAAATGCCGGTAGCAGCTTGTGTTTCCCGAGCTATCAGCACTGACAGGGTATCCTGGTTCTGTAGGAAGTGATATCACAGTCATTTCCTGCCTGCTTGGATCTGCAGGAAGTGACATCACAGCCATTTCCTGCATGCTCGGAGCTGCAGGAAGTAACATTAAAGCCATTTCCTGCATTCTGAAATCTGAGAGACTGATATCACAGCCATTTCCTGCATGCTGGGAGCTGCAGGAAGTGATATCACAGGCATTTCCTGCCTGCTGGGTTCTGCAGGAAATGACATCACAGCCATTTCCTGCATGCTGGGAGCTGCAGGAAGTGATATCAAAGACATTTCCTGCATGTTGAGAGTTGCTGGAAGTTACATCACAGTCATTTCCTGCATGCTGGGATCTGCAGGAAGTGACAACACAGCCCTTTCCTGCATGCTGGGAGCTGCAGGAAGTGGTATCATAGTCATTTCCTGCACACTGGGATCTGAGGGACTGATATCACAGCCATTTCCAGCTTGCTGGGAGCTAGAGGAAGTGATATCACAGCAATTTCCTGCGTGTTGGGAGCTGCAGGAAGTTACATCATAGTCATTTCCTGCATGCTGGGATCTGCAGGAAGTGACAACACAGCGATTTCCTACATGCTGAGAGCTGCAAGTAGTGATATCACGGCCATTTCCTGCCTGCTGCGATCTGGTATATGTAGGTATATGTGGCCAAAAAAAAAAATGGCTGAGATGGTCACCCTACAAGGCTCAGAAATGTAGTATCTTCTGACCCTATCCCTAGCGCACATTTCAAAGACAAGAAAAAACCTAATTTAATTAAACATTCCACATTCTGCGATCCGGACACGCCCACTTAGTGTTTCTGAGCACGGAATGTTCACTGCCGGAACATCACTTCCTGTCTGGAGCACGGAATGTTCACTGCAGGAACATCACTTCCTGTCTGGAACTTTACTGCGCAAGACTCACAGGAAACAGGAAGAACAACACCGCGATATCCAGCGTGACCTAGCGTGTGGCTAATTTATTATATATTAATAATTATGATTGACTTGGTCAGCAAACATGCATGACTTCCTCCCGACACAATGAAGGACTAAAATGAACTAAATAAATAGCGCCTTCTAGCTGTATTTTTATCTCCAATAAATTTTACAAAGACTAAATCCAAATGCCATATAGAGAACATTGGGAGTCATGGATAAACACGGCGCCAAGTAATGGTGCTATCAGTATGCGCGCCTATGGATAAACACGGCGCCAAGTAATGGTGCTATCAGTATGCGCGCCTATGGATAAACACGGCGCCAAGTAATGGTGCTATCAGTATGCGCGCCTATGGATAAACACGGCCCCAAGTAATAGTGCTATCAGTATGCGCGCCTATGGATAAACACGGCGCCAAGTAATGGTGCTATCAGTATGCGCGCCTATGGATAAACACGGCGCCAAGTAATGGTGCTATCAGTATGCGCGCCTATGGATAAACACGGTGCCAAGTAATGGTGCTATCAGTATGCGCGCCTATGGATAAACACGGTGCCAAGTAATGGTGCTATCAGTATGCGCGCCTATGGATAAACATGGCCCCAAGTAATGGTGCTATCAGTATGCGCGCCTATGGATAAACACGGCGCCAAGTAATAGTGCTATCAGTATGCGCGCCTATGGATAAACACAGCGCCAAGTAATGGTGCTATCAGTATGCGCGCCTATGGGTAAACACGGTGCCAAGTAATGGTGCTATCAGTATGCGCGCCTATGGATAAACACGGCGCCAAGTAATAGTGCTATCAGTATGCGCGCCTATGGATAAACACGGCGCCAAGTAATGGTGCTATCAGTATGCGCGCCTATGGATAAACACGGCGCCAAGTAATGGTGCTATCAGTATGCGCGCCTATGGATAAACACGGCGCCAAGTAATGGTGCTATCAGTATGCGCGCCTATGGATAAACACGGCGCCAAGTAATGGTGCTATCAGTATGCGCGCCTATGGATAAACACAGCGCCAAGTAATGGTGCTATCAGTATGCGCGCCTATGGATAAACACAGCCCCAAGTAATGGTGCTATCAGTATGCGCGCCTATGGATAAACACGGCGCCAAGTAATGGTGCTATCAGTATGCGCGCCTATGGATAAACACAGCGCCAAGTAATGGTGCTATCAGTATGCGCGCCTATGGATAAACACGGCGCCAAGTAATGGTGCTATCAGTATGCGCGCCTATGGATAAACACGGCGCCAAGTAATGGTGCTATCAGTATGCGCGCCTATGGATAAACACGGCGCCAAGTAATGGTGCTATCAGTATGCGCGCCTATGGATAAACACGGCGCCAAGTAATGGTGCTATCAGTATGCGCGCCTATGGATAAACACGGCGCCAAGTAATGGTGCTATCAGTATGCGCGCCTATGGATAAACACGGCGCCAAGTAATGGTGCTATCAGTATGCGCGCCTATGGATAAACACAGCGCCAAGTAATGGTGCTATCAGTATGCGCGCCTATGGATAAACACAGCGCCAAGTAATGGTGCTATCAGTATGCGCGCCTATGGATAAACACGGCCCCAAGTAATGGTGCTATCAGTATGCGCGCCTATGGATAAACACAGCGCCAAGTAATGGTGCTATCAGTATGCGCGCCTATGGATAAACACAGCGCCAAGTAATGGTGCTATCAGTATGCGCGCCTATGGATAAACACGGCGCCAAGTAATGGTGCTATCAGTATGCGCGCCTATGGATAAACACGGCGCCAAGTAATGGTGCTATCAGTATGCGCGCCTATGGATAAACACGGCGCCAAGTAATGGTGCTATCAGTATGCGCGCCTATGGATAAACACGGCGCCAAGTAATGGTGCTATCAGTATGCGCGCCTACGTATAAGGCAGACTCCTGTGAAATTTGGTGTGCCAGCGCTCCGTGTGCCAGCGCTCCGTGTGCCAGCGCTCCGTGTGCCAGCGCTCCGTGTGCCAGCGCAGCCAATGTATCATGATTCTGAAAAAGTGTCTGGAAACCTCCCCCAAACAGGTCCCTCTCCTGCACTGACAAGTGCCGGGATTTATAAAAAGGTGCGATCGCTTTTACCCATAACAGACAGTGATTGCACCTTTTTGACCCTTCCGGACACTTGTCATTGCGGGACTTTATATACATATGATGGTTGGGAGCTAAGGAGTTGAGGTCACTTTGAGACCGTCACATCCCAGAGATCGGTGTCTGTCTCTCTTTCCGTCCAGGACGAGCCATGATTGGCTTCACATAGCCTCCCCCTCATTCAGCTTGCTGTTGTCCTCCTCAGGGTATGGTGGGCAGTCTTCATCTGGACCAGTCACCTTCTCAGCGTCCGGATGGATTGTCACTTCTGCTGACTCTCTGCCCGAACCAATGGACTCCTGGTCATAACTCTGGAAGCTGTTCTTCACTTTCATTATGTACCGGCTCAGCACATTATCGTTTTCTCTGGAGTTCCCAGGGACCCCGCCATCACCAAACGAGCGGCGGAGGTGTTTAACCTCGGACTGAAGACGGATGACATTCTTGTTCAGTTCTGTAATTCGGTTCCCGAGATCTGCAGACGATAATAATCAAACATCATCCTACACTCGGAGCAGCCCTTTCATTCAACTCATTTCACACGTAGGAACACAAACATTCGTGTCGCTCTGGTACTAGGGTTACCACATCCTGCAAAAGAGGGCACGCACTCGCATCCCATTCCACCCATATAACTTGCTTCAGCACCCATTCTACTCTCAGGACACATTGCACCCAGAGCTTTGAAGCACCCACATTGCACAAACTGGTCTTCACAGTAGAATATATTAAAAAAAAAAACTAGACAGCAAGAGGTCATGACCTTAAATTAGAGGGGAAAAGGTTTTAAAGTGATATCAGGTAGTATTACTTTATTGAGAGGGATAGGTATAATGCTAGATATAAGATAAGGCAAGGGACTAATGAAAGTATTACATTACTGAGAGGGTAGTGGATGTATGGAATAGTCTTCCAGTAGAAGTGGTAGAGGTTAATACAGTGAAGGAGTGTAAGCATGCGTGGGATAGGTATAAGGTTATCCTAGATATAAGATAAGGCCAGAGACTAATGAAAGTATTACATTACTGAGAGGGTAGTGGATGCATGGAATAGTCTTCCAGTAGAAGTGGTATAGGTTAATACAGTGAAGGAGTTTAAGCATGCGTGGGATAGGTATAAGGCTATCCTAGATATAAGATAAAGCCAGGGACTAATGAAAGTATTACATTACTGAGAGGGTAGTGGATGTATGGAATAGTCTTCCAGTAGAAGTGGTAGAGGTTAATACAGTGAAGGAGTTTAAGCATGCATGGGATAGGTATAGAGCTATCCTAGATATAAGATAAGGCCGGGGTCTAATGAAAGTATTACATTACTGAGAGGGTAGTGGATGTATGGAATAGTCTTCCAGTAGAAGTGGTAGAGGTTAATACAGTGAAGGAGTTTAAGCATGCATGGGATAGGTATAGAGCTATCCTAGATATAAGATAAGGCCAGGGTCAAATGAAAGTATTACATTACTGAGAGGGTAGTGGATGTATGGAATAGTCTTCCAGTAGAAGTGGTAGAGGTTAATACAGTGAAGGAGTTTAAGCATGCATGGGATAGGTATAAGGCTATCCTAGATATAAGATAAGGCCAGGGACTAATGAAAGTATTACATTACTGAGAGGGTAGTGGATGTATGGAATAGTCTTCCAGTAGAAGTGGTAGAGGTTAATACAGTGAAGGAGTTTAAGCATGCATGGGATAGGTATAAGGCTATCCTAGATATAAGATAAGGCCAGGGACTAATGAAAGTATTACATTACTGAGAGGGTAGTGGATGTATGGAATAGCCTTCCAGTAGAAGTGGTAGAGGTTAATACATTGAAGGAGTTTAAGCATGCATGGGATAGGTATAAGGCTATCCTAGATATAAGATAAGGCCAGGGACTAATGAAAGTATTACATTACTGAGAGGGTAGTGGATGTATGGAATAGTCTTCCAGTAGAAGTGGTAGAGGTTAATACAGTGAAGGAGTGTAAGCATGCATGGGATAGGTATAAGGTTATCCTAGATATAAGATAAGGCCAGAGACTAATGAAAGTATTACATTACTGAGAGGGTAGTGGATGTATGGAATAGTCTTCCAGTAGAGGTGGTAGAGGTTAATACAGTGAGGGAGTTTAAGCATGCATGGGATAGATATAAGGCTATCCTAGATATAAGATAAGGCCAGGGACTAATGAAAGTATTACATTACTGAGAGGGTAGTGGATGCATGGAATAGCCTTCCAACAGAAGTGGTAGAGGTTAATACAGTGAAGGAGTTTAAGCATGCATGGGATAGGTATGAGGCTATCCTAGATATAAGATGAGGCCAGGGTCTAATGAAAGTATTTCTTTACTGAGAGGGTAGTGGGTGTATGGAATAGTCTTCCAGTAGAAGTGGTAGAGGTTAATACAGTGAAGGAGTTTAAGCATGCGTGGGATAGGTATAAGGCTATCCTAGATATAAGATAAGGTCAGGGACTAATGACAGTATTACATTACTGAGAGGGTAGTGGATGCATGGAATAGTCTTCCAGTAGAAGTGGTAGAGGTTAATACAGTGAAGGAGGTTAAGCATGCATGGGATAGGTATGAGGCTATCCTAGATATAAGATAAGGCCAGGGTCTAATGAAAGTATTACTTTACTGAGAGGGTAGTGGATGTATGAAATAGTCTTCCAGTAGAAGTGGTAGAGGTTAATACAGTGAAGGAGTTTAAGTATGCGTGGGATAGGTATAAGGCTATCCTAGATATAAGATAAGGTCAGGGACTAATGACAGTATTACATTACTGAGAGGGTAGTGGATGCATGGAATAGTCTTCCAGTAGAAGTGGTAGAGGTTAATACAGTGAAGGAGTTTAAGCGTGCATGGGATAGGTATGAGGCTATCCTAGATATAAGATAAGGCCAGGGACTAATGAAAGTATTACATTACTGAGAGGGTAGTGGATGTATGGAATAGTCTTCCAGTAGAAGTGGTAGAGGTTAATACAGTGAAGGAGTTTAAGCATGCATGGGATAGGTATAAGGCTATCCTAGATATAAGATAAGGTCAGGGACTAATGAAAGTATTACTTTACTGAGAGGGTAGTGGATGCATGGAATAGTCTTCCAGTAGAAGTGGTAGATGTTAATACAGTGAAGGAGTTTAAGCATGCATGGGATAGGTATAAGGCTATCCTAGATATAAGATAAGGCCAGGGACTAATGAAAGTATTACTTTACTGAGAGGGTAGTGGATGTATGGAATAGTCTTCCAGTAGAAGTGGTAGAGGTTAATACAGTGAAGGAGTTTAAGCATGCATGGGATAGGTATAAGGCTATCCTAGATATAAGATAAGGCCAGGGACTAATGACAGTATTACATTACTGAGAGGGTAGTGGGTGCATGGAATAGTCTTCCAGTAGAAGTGGTAGAGGTTAATACAGTGAAGGAGTTTAAGCATGCATGGGATAGGTATAAGGCTATCCTAGATATAAGATAAGGCCAGGGACTAATGACAGTATTACATTACTGAGAGGGTAGTGGGTGCATGGAATAGTCTTCCAGTAGAAGTGGTAGAGGTTAATACAGTGAAGGAGTTTAAGCATGCATGGGATAGGTATAAGGCTATCCTAGATATAGGATAAGGCCAGGCATACTGGAAGGGTTGAATGGTTCTTATCTGTCAGGGACACATTCTGTGTATGAAGAATCTGGATTAAGAACCTGTGCCATTCTACTCCTGCACACGCAAGTAACCCCCATTTGTGAACGTTAAAGGGTCCCATCGCGTTACCTTTTCTTCGGCTCTCTTCAAACTCCCTCCTGGCGGTATCGATGTAACGCTGGACGAGAGCTTTGATCACCTGCAGACGATACGCAGATCGGCTCTCTCCATATAAATCACCGCTCAGACTTCTGTTAGACTGAGCAGAGAGAGAGCATTAATGGGGCCTGTATCTTTACCCAGCAAAGCCAGACTATATGAGACCAGACAGGCTGATCACAATATACAAAATACGCTTGTTTGATCTGGACTCATTGAATGGTATAAAGCTGTATCACACTCTCCTGCTCATTTTGCATGTGGTGGTATATTGTTGGGTGAGTAATTTGTTTTGCTGATCTATCTTTGTACATGTTTGTTACCTCACAGCACTGGGACCATTTCTTCCTTTCTATGTTTTCTATTTATAATAAGTGTTTGTTCTCTTCAGTAATGTACTTTTTCATTTTTCTTTTTATAAATAAATACATAAATGTATGTCATGCATATCGCCCCAATTAAAGATAGACTATATCCAAAAGACTGCATTTCTAGTGAGGCCCAGTTGGTGATTTGTACTCTAATGACCCAAGACCTCAGCTTGAAACATTGGCTCGAGCTGGGAATCTCAAAGATTTCAGATATTGTTAACGAATTAGGGTTTTGTTCCTTTTCTCAACTCCAAACTAAATTCGCTCTTCGTACATCCGAATTTCTTACTTACAATTAGAGTAATTGGACTATTGAGTAGATTAACTATCATCAAGGAAGGACCACTCGAAAAACGTTCCCATACCTCTCTCCCCAAAATAACATCAAAAATTCGACACTTAATAGCAACTAAAGCTGAAGTAGTAAAATTAAGTAATATTAACAAATGGGAGACAGATATGGGTAAAACTTTTTCAATCCAAGAATGGTCGAGATCCTTCGAAATTGTTAGGAAAAATATTTATTGTATTAATATTCAGGAAAACTATGTAAACATTTTGCATAGGTGGTATATGGTCCCAACAAGGTTATGTAAATTTCAAAATTCTGCTTCAAATCTCTGTTGTCGTTGCGGTCTATCTCCAGGTTCAATAATACATATATGGTGGGACTGCAAACTATTAGACAACCTTAAAAAGAATGTTTTGTCCCTTATATCAAGGACTGGGTTGGATATTGGATCTCTCTCTCCACCCATATTCCTATTCCATCTCGATCTCCCAAGGATTTCCAAACCACAATTGATATTACTAACACATATCCTTGTGGCAACAAAGCTTTGCCTATCAAGGCACTGGAGAACGACCTCAATTCCAACCTTAAATGATATCACACACAGATAAATTACCAAGCTACCATGGAAAAAGCAATCTTCTACGACAACATGAGATTGTCCGATTATAACAACATTTGGGGTAAATGGTTGCCTTCTTTCCCACCCTCCTATCCGTCCCTGGACACATGACTTGGATGCGAAATCTGGTTCTCTGAGCCTTTCATACCTCTCTCTACCCATATCTCCATTAATATCCCGCGGGGAGAGTGGGGAGCCCCTCGCCTGCCCCTGCGCCACGGATGTGTAAATGTAATGTGATATGTTTGTTATTTTTTTTTTTTTTTTAATTGATGCTGCGTGTTTGATATTATGTACCACTTATTTATGACTTTTGTACACGTTGGAACACGTAGACGACTGTCCATTAATGCTAGATTATGCTAAATGTTTATAGGACTGTTTCTTGCTATGTGTTTTATCTGAAATCTCTATTCAAGTTTTTGGACTTTCCTCTTACGATAATTCACGAAATAAAAAATTTAAAAAAAATTTAAAAAAAAATGTATGTCATGCAAATGAGCAGAGACGTTATATAAGGGTTTATACCAGTAGAAATATCCAAATGATGTATGTGATACCAAATGAGCAGTATATGCATGTGCATTGCTATATTATGCCAACGAGCAGACACACATACACACTGCCTCACATACAGACACTATCTCACACACTGTCGCTACCTGCATATATCTGACATTAACTCCTCCTACTTCTCATTCCACGCATACAGCTGTATGATCAGCTACCTGAATAGATCTGACAGTAACTCCTCCTACTTCTCATTCCACGCATACAGCTGTATGATCAGCTACCTGAATAGATCTGACATTAACTCCTCCTACTTCTTATTCCACGCGTACAGCTGTATGATCAGCTACCTGAATAGATCTGACAGTAACTCCTCCTACTTCTCATTCCACGCATACAGCTGTATGATCAGCTACCTGAATAGATCCGACATTAACTCCTCCTACTTCTCATTCCACGCATACAGCTGTATGATCAGCTACCTGAATAGATCTGACATTAACTCCTCCTACTTCTCATTCCACGCATACAGCTGTATGATCAGCTACCTGAATAGATCTGACATTAACTCCTCCTACTTCTCATTCCACGCATACAGCTGTATGATCGGCTACCTGAATAGATCTGACATTAACTCCTCCTACTTCTCATTCCACGCATACAGCTGTATGATCGGCTACCTGAATAGATCTGACATTAACTCCTCCTACTTCTCATTCCACGCATACAGCTGTATGATCAGATACCTGAATAGATCTGACATTAACTCCTCCTACTTCTCATTCCACGCATACAGCTGTATGATCAGCTACCTGAATAGATCTGACAGTAACTCCTCCTACTTCTCTTTCCACGCATACAGCTGTATGATCAGCTACCTGAATAGATCTGACACTAACTCCTCCTACTTCTCATTCCACGCATACAGCTGTATGATCAGCTACCTGAATAGATCTGACATTAACTCTTCCTACTTCTCATTCCACGCATACAGCTGTATGATCGGCTACCTGAATAGATCTGACATTAACTCCTCCTACTTCTCATTCCACGCATACAGCTGTATGATCGGCTACCTGAATAGATCTGACATTAACTCCTCCTACTTCTCATTCCAAGCGTACAGCTGTATGATCAGCTACCTGAATAGATCTGACATTAACTCCTCCTACTTCTCATTCCAAGCGTACAGCTGTATGATCAGCTACCTGAATAGATCTGACATTAACTCCTCCTACTTCTCATTCCACGCATACAGCTGTATGATCAGCTACCTGAATAGATCTGACATTAACTCCTCCTACTTCTCATTCCAAGCGTACAGCTGTATGATCAGCTACCTGAATAGATCTGACATTAACTCCTCCTACTTCTCATTCCACGCATACAGCTGTATGATCGGCTACCTGAATAGATCTGACATTAACTCCTCCTACTTCTCATTCCACGTGTACAGCTGTATGATCAGCTACCTGAATAGATCTAACATTAACTCCTCCTACTTCTCATTCCACGCATACAGCTGTATGATCAGCTACCTGAATAGATCAGCTGCTTGAATAGATCTGACATTAACTCCTCCTACTTCTCATTCCACGCATACAGCTGTATGATCAGCTACCTGCATATATCTGACACTAACTCCTCCTACTTCTCATTCCACGCGTACAGCTGTATGATCGGCTGCCTGAATAGATCTGACATTAACTCCTCCTACTTCTCATTCCACGCATACAGCTGTATGATCAGCTACCTGCATAGATCTGACACTAACTCCTCCTACTTCTCATTCCACGCATACAGCTGTATGATCAGTTACCTGAATAGATCTGACATTAACTCCTCCTACTTCTCATTCCACGCGTACAGCTGTATGATCAGCTGCCTGAATAGATCTGACATTAACTCCTCCTACTTCTCATTCCACGCATACAGCTGTATGATCGGCTACCTGAATAGATCTGACATTAACTCCTCCTACTTCTCATTCCACGCATACAGCTGTATGATCGGCTACCTGAATAGATCTGACATTAACTCCTCCTACTTCTCATTCCACGCATACAGCTGTATGATCGGCTACCTGAATAGATCTGACATTAACTCCTCCTACTTCTCATTCCACGCATACAGCTGTATGATCGGCTACCTGAATAGATCTGACATTAACTCCTCCTACTTCTCATTCCACGCGTACAGCTGTATGATCAGCTCCCTGAATAGATCTGACATTAACTCCTCCTACTCCTCATTCTATTAATACAGCTATATGGTCAGCCATTTTATTGAGGGACATATATAACTTTATATGCCGCCGTGCAAAACATATAATTTTTTATGTGTTCAGAGATTAATTAATTAATTAATCAAGATAGTTCCTAACTGATTAATTAACTAGATCACATGGACACAGGGAAAAGGTAAGTTATATGTATCCAGCAAAATACTGGCTGATCTGACAACACTGACTGTACAACTGGTGGAATAACGTGTAGATGTCTGCTCTGTACAGACTCCTTTCTAATATATGTATGTACACATTACAAGTATAGTTATCATTCACCTGGTATTATTATATGTCTGCTCTGTACAGACTCCTGTGTAATATATGTATGCACACAATACAAGTATACTTATCATTCACCTGGTATTATTATATGTCTGCTCTGTACAGACTCCTGTGTAATATATGTATGCACACATTACAAGTATAGTTATCATTCACCTGGTATTATTATATGTCTGCTCTGTACAGACTCCTGTGTAATATATGTATGCACACACTGCAAGTATAGTTATCATTCCCCTGGTATTATTATATGTCTGCTCTGTACAGACTCCTGTGTAATACATGTATGCACACACTGCAAGTATAGTTATCATTCAGCTGGTATTATTATATGTCTGCTCTGTACAGACTCCTGTGTAATATATTTATGCACACATTACAAGTATAGTTATCATTCACCTGGTATTATTATATGTCTGCTCTGTACAGACACCTGTGTAATATATGTATGCACACACTGCAAGAAAAGTTATCATTCACCTGGTATTATTATATGTCTGCTCTGTACAGACTCCTGTGTAATATATGTATCCTCACACTGCAAGTATAGTTATCATTCACCTGGTATTATTATATGTCCAGTCTGTACAGACTCATGTGTAATATATGTATGCACACACTGCAAGTATAGTTATCATTCACCTGGTATTATTATATGTCTGCTCTGTACAGACGCCTGTGTAATATATGTATGCTCACACTGCAAGTATAGTTATCATTCACCTGGCATTATTATATGTGTGCTCTGTACAGACTCCTGTGTAATATATGTATGCACACACTGCAAGTATAGTTATCATTCACCTGGTATTATTATATGTCTGCTCTGTACAGACTCCTGTGTAATATAAGTATGCACACACTGCAAGTATAGTTATCATTCACCTAGTATTATTATATGTCTGCTCTTTACAGACTCCTGTGTAATATATGTATGCACACACTGCAAGTATAGTTATAATACACCTGGTATTATTGTATGCCTGCTCTGTACAGACTCCTGTGTAATATATGTATGCACACATTGCAAATATTGTTATCATTCACCTGGTATTATTATATGTCTGCTCTGTACAGACTCCTGTGTAATATATGTATGCACACACTGCAAGTATAGTTATCATTCACCTGATATTATTATATGTCTGATCTGTACAGACTCCAGAGTAATATATGTATGCACACACTACAAGTATAGTTATCATTCACCTGGTATTATTATATGTCTGCTCTGTACAGACTCCTATGTAATATATGTTTGCACACACTGCAAGTATAGTTATCATTCACCTGGTATTATTATGTGTCTGCTCTGTACAGACTCCTATGTAATATGTGTATGCACACACTGCAATTATAGTTATCATTCACCTGGTATTATTATATGTTTGCTCTGTACAGGCTCTTGTGTAATATATGTATGCACACACTGCAAGTATAGTTATCATTCACCTGATATTATTATATTTCTGCGCTGTACAGACTCCTATGTAATATATGTATGCACACACTGCAAGTATAGTTATCATTCACCTGGTATTATATGTCTGCTCTGTACAGACTCCTGTGTAATATATGTATGCACACATTGCAAATATTGTTATCATTCACCTGGTATTATTATATGTCTGCTCTGTACAGACTCCTGTGTAATATATGTATGCACACACTGCAAGTATAGTTATCATTCACCTGGTATTATTATATGTCTGCTCTGTACAGACTCCTGTGTAATATATGTATAAACACATTGCAAGTATAGTTATCATTCACCTGGTATTATTATATGTCTGCTCTGTACAGACTCCTGTGTAATATATGTATGCACACACTGCAAGTATAGTTATCATTCACCTGGTATTATTATATGTCTGCTCTGTACAGACTCCTATGTAATATATGTATGCACACACTGCAAGTATAGTTATCATTCACCTGGTATTATATGTCTGCTCTGTACAGACTCCTGTGTAATATATGTATGCACACATTGCAAGTATAGTTATCATTCACCTGGTATTATTATATGTCTGCTCTGTACAGACTCCTGTGTAATATATGTATGCACACACTGCAAGTATAGTTATCATTCACCTGATATTATTATATGTTTGATCTGTACAGACTCCAGAGTAATATATGTATGCACACACTACAAGTATAGTTATCATTCACCTGGTATTATTATATGTCTGCTCTGTACAGACTCCTATGTAATATATGTATGCACACACTGCAAGTATAGTTATCATTCACCTGGTATTATTATGTGTCTGCTCTGTACAGACTCCTATGTAATATGTGTATGCACACACTGCAATTATAGTTATCATTCACCTGGTATTATTATATGTTTGCTCTGTACAGGCTCTTGTGTAATATATGTATGCACACACTGCAAGTATAGTTATCATTCACCTGATATTATTATATTTCTGCGCTGTACAGACTCCTATGTAATATATGTATGCACACACTGCAAGTATAGTTATCATTCACCTGGTATTATATGTCTGCTCTGTACAGACTCCTGTGTAATATATGTATGCACACATTGCAAATATTGTTATCATTCACCTGGTATTATTATATGTCTGCTCTGTACAGACTCCTGTGTAATATATGTATACACACATTGCAAGTATAGTTATCATTCACCTGGTATTATTATATGTCTGCTCTGTACAGACTCCTGTGTAATATATGTATGCATACACTGCAAGTATAGTTATCATTCACCTGGTATTATTATATGTCTGCTCTGTACAGACTCCTGTGTAATATATGTATACACACATTGCAAGTATAGTTATCATTCACCTGGTATTATTATATGTCTGCTCTGTACAGACTCCTGTGTAATATATGTATGCATACACTGCAAGTATAGTTATCATTCACCTGGTATTATTATATGTCTGCTCTGTACAGACTCCTATGTAATATATGTATGCACACACTGCAAGTATAGTTATCATTCACCTGGTATTATATGTCTGCTCTGTACAGACTCCTGTGGAATATATTTATGCACACATTGCAAATATTGTTATCATTCACCTGGTATTATTATATGTCTGCTCTGTACAGACTCCTGTGTAATATATGTATGCACACACTGCAAGTATAGTTATCATTCACCTGGTATTATTATATGTCTGCTCTGTACAGACTCCTGTGTAATATATGTATACACACATTGCAAGTATAGTTATCATTCACCTGGTATTATTATATGTCTGCTCTGTACAGACTCCTGTGTAATATATGTATGCACACACTGCAAGTATAGTTATCATTCACCTGGTATTATTATATGTCTGCTCTGTACAGACTCCTGTGTAATATATGTATGCACACATTGCAAGTATAGTTATCATTGACCTGGTATTATTATATATCTGCTCTGGACAGACTCCTGTGTAATATATGTATGCACACATTGCAAGTATAATTATCATTCACCTGGTATTATATGTCTGCTCTGTACAGACTCCTGTGTAATATATGTATGCACATACTGCAAATATAGTTATCATTCACCTGGTAATATTATATGTCTACTCTGTACAGACTTGTGTGTAATATATGTATGCACACACTGCAAGTATAGTTATCATTCACCTGGTATTATTATATGTCTGCTCTGTACAGACTCCTGTGTAATATATGTATGCACACACTGCAAGTATAGTTATCATTCACCTGGTATTATTATATGTCTGCTCTGTACAGACTCCTGTGTAATATATGTATGCACACACTGCAAGTATAGTTATCATTCACCTGGTATTATTATATGTCTGCTCTGTACAGACTCCTGTGTAATATATGTATACACACATTGCAAGTATAGTTATCATTCACCTGGTATTATTATATGTCTGCTCTGTACAGACTCCTGTGTAATATATGTATGCACACACTGCAAGTATAGTTATCATTCACCTGGTATTATTATATGTCTGCTCTGTACAGACTCCTGTGTAATATATGTATGCACACATTGCAAGTATAGTTATCATTGACCTGGTATTATTATATATCTGCTCTGTACAGACTCCTGTGTAATATATGTATGCACACATTGCAAGTATAGTTATCATTCACCTGGTATTATATGTCTGCTCTGTACAGACTCCTGTGTAATATATGTATGCACATACTGCAAATATAGTTATCATTCACCTGGTAATATTATATGTCTACTCTGTACAGACTTGTGTGTAATATATGTATGCACACACTGCAAGTATAGTTATCATTCACCTGGTATTATTATATGTCTGCTCTGTACAGACTCCTGTGTAATATATGTATGCACACACTGCAAGTATAGTTATCATTCACCTGGTAATATTATATGTCTACTCTGTACAGACTTGTGTGTAATATATGTATGTACACACTGCAAGTATAGTTATCATTCACCTAGTATTATTATATGTCTGCTCTTTGTGTGTAATATATGTATGCACACACTGCAAGTATAGTTATCATTCACCTGGTATTATTATATGTCTGATCTGTACAGAATCCTGTGTAATATATGTATGCACACACTGCAAGTATAGTTATCATTCACCTGGTATTATTATATGTCTGATCTGAACAGACTCCTGTGTAATATATGTATGCACACACTGCAAGTATAGTTATCATTCACCTGGTATTATTATATGACTGCTCTTTACAGGCTCCTGTGTAATATATGTATGCACACACTGCAAGTATAGAAATCATTCACCTGGTATTATTATATGTCTGCTCTGTACAGACTCCTGTGTAATATATGTATATACACATTGCAAGTATAATTATCATTCACCTGGTATTATTATATGTCTGCTCTGTACAGACTCCTGTGTAATATATGTATGCACACATTGCAAGTATAGTTATCATTCACCTGGTATGATTATATGCCGATTCTGTACAGGCTCCTGTGTAATATATGTATATACACATTGCAAGTATAGTTATCATTCACCTGGTATTATTATATGTCTGCTCTGTACAGACTCCTGTGTAATATATGTATGCACACATTGCAAGTATAGTTATCATTCACCTGGTATTATTATATGTCTGCTCTGTACAGACTCTTGTGTAATATATGTATGCACACACTGCAAGTATAGTTATCATTCACCTGGTATTATTATATGTCTGCTCTGTACAGACTCCTGTGTAATATATGTATGCACACACTGCAAGTATAGTTATCATTCACCTGGTATTATTATATGTGTGCTCTATACAGGCTCCTGTGTAATATATGTATGGACACATTGCAAGAATAGTTATTATTCACCTGGTATTATTATATGTCTGCTCTGTACAGGCTCCTGTGTAATATATGTATGCACACATTACAAGTATAGTTATCATTCACCTGGTATTATTATATGTCTGCTCTGTACAGACTCCTGTGTAATATATGTATATACACATTGCAAGTATAGTTATCATTCACCTGGTATTATTATATGTCTGCTCTGTACAGACTCCTGTGTAATATATGTATGCACACACTGCAAGTATAGTTATCATTCACCTGGTATTATTATATGTCTGCTCTGTACAGGCTCCTGTGTAATATATGTATGCACACACTGCAAGTAAAGATATCATTCACCTGGTATTATTATATGTCTGCTCTGTACAGACTCCTCTGTAATATATGTATGCACACACTGCAAGTATAGTTATAATTCACCTGGTATTATTATATGTCTGCTCTGTACAGACTCCTGTGTAATATATGTATGCACACACTGCAAGTGTAGTTATAATTCACCTGGTATTATTATATATCTGCTCTGTACAAACTACTGTGTAATATATGTATGCACACATTGCAAGTATAGTTATCATTCACCTGGTATTATATGTCTGCTCTGTACAGACTCCTGTTTACTATATGTATGCAAACATTGCAAGTATAGTTATTATTCACCTGGTATTATTATATGTCTGCTCTGTACAGGCTCCTGTGTAATATATGTATGCACACACTGCAAGTATAGTTATCATTCACCTGGTATTATTATATGTCTGCTCTGTACAGAGTCCTGTGTAATATATGCATGCACACACTGCAAGTATAGTTATCATTCTCCTGGTATTATTAAATGTCTACTCTGTACAGGCTCCTGTGTAATATATGTATGGCCACACTGCAAGTATAGTTATCATTCACCTGGTATTATTATATGCCTGCTCTGTACCGACTCCTGTGTAATATATGTATGCACACACTGCAAGTATAGTTATCATTCACCTGGTATTATTATATGTCTGCTCTGTACAGGCTCCTGTGTAATATATGTATGCACACACTGCAAGTATAGTTATCATTCACCTGGTATTATTATATGTGTGCTCTGTACAGACTCCTGTGTAATATATGTATGCACACATTGCAAGTATAGTTATCATTCACCTGGTATTATTATATGTCTGCTCTGTACAGACTCCTGTGTAATATATGTATGCACACACTGCAAGTATAGTTATCATTCTCCTGGTATTATTAAATGTCTGCTCTGTACAGGCTCCTGTGTAATATATGTATGCACACACTGCAAATATAGTGATCATTCACCTGATATTATTATATGTCTGCTCTGTACAGACTCTTGTGTAATATATGTATGCACACACTGCAAGTATTGTTATCATTCACCTGGTATTATTATATGTCTGCTCTGTACAGACTCCTGTGTAATATATGTATGCACACATTGCAAGTATAGTTATCATTCACCTGGTATTATTATATGTCTGCTCTGTACAGACTCCTGTGTAATATATGTATGCACACACTGCAAGTATAGTTATCATTCACCTGGTATTATTATATTTCTGCTCTGCACAGACTCCTGTGTAATATATGTATACACACACTGCAAGCATAGTTATCATTCACCTGGTATTATTATATGTCTGCTCTGCACAGACTCCTGTGTAATATATGTATGCACACATTGCAAGTATAGTTATCATTCACCTGGTATTATTATATGTCTGCTCTGTACAGACTCCTGTGTAATATATGTATGCACACACTGCAAGTATAGTTATCATTCACCTGGTATTATTATATGTCTGTTCTGTACAGACTCCTGTGTAATATATGTATGCACACACTGCAAGTATAGTTATCATTCACCTGGTATTATTATATGTCTGCTCTGTACTGGCTCCTCTGTAATATATGTATGCACACACTGCAAGTATAGTTATCATTCACCTGGTATTATTATATGTCTGCTCTGTACAGACTCCTTTGTAATATATGTATGCACACATTGCAAGGATAGTTATCATTCACCTGGTATTATTATATGTCTGCTCTGTACAGGCTCCTGTGTAATATATGTATGCATTTGGGAGACTTTGCTTTTTTCCTCCCAGTCTCCTGGGTGTGGGGATCAATAGATCTGCAAACATGTTATTAGTCAGTAGACTAAAAGGTTTTACTGAGTAAAAAAGAGAATTGCAGGGCATTGAGACGGAAATTCCAAAGCAGATTGGAAGAAACTCGGCTACTTTTTAACTTAAGTTTGAATTTCCTGTGTGAATTCCTGCAATTCTGTCTTTATTGTGCAGATCCTTAAACATACTGAAGATGCAGATATTCAGTTGATAATAAATACATGTATTGAGCGCTGCTGGATGGAGCTGATCTTACTATGGTGGAGATGGGAGGATATTCTGGTCTTTTCCTTGGTGTGAAGCAGCACACGATTCTGAAGATGGCTCTGTAGGGAAACAGGAGATCAGGAGACAACATTACACAGGACAAAAACTACCACAACAAGAGGACAAGAGTCTGAAATTAGAGGGTAGTGGATGTATGGAATAGTCTTCCAGTAGAAGTGGTAGAGGTTAATACAGTGAAGGAGTTTAAGCATGCGTGGGATAGGTATAAGGCTATCCTATATATAAGATAAGGCCAGGCACTAATGAAAGTATTACATTACTGAGAGGGTAGTGGATGCATGGAATAGTCTTCCAGTAGAAGTGGTAGAGGTTAATACAGTGAAGGAGTTTAAGCATGCATGGGATAGGTATAAGGCTATCCTATATATAAGATAAGGCCAGGGACTAATGAAAGTATTACATTACTGAGAGGGTAGTGGGTGTATGGAATAGTCTTCCAGTAGAAGTGGTAGAGGTTAATACAGTGAAGGAGTTTAAGCATGTATGGGATAGGTATAAGGCTATCCTAGATATAAGATAAGGCCAGGGACTAATGAAAGTATTACATTACTGAGAGGGTAGTGGGTGTATGGAATAGCCTTCCAGTAGAAGTGGTAGAGGTTAATACAGTGAAGGAGTTTAAGCATGCATGGGATAGGTATAAGGCTATCCTAGATATAAGATGAGGCCAGAGACTAATGAAAGGATTACTTTACTGAGAGGGTAGTGGATGTATGGAATAGTCTTCCAGTAGAAGTGGTAGAGGTTAATACAGTGAAGGAGTTTAAGCATGCATGGGATAGGTATATGGTTATCCTAGATATAAGATAAGGCCAGGGACTAATGACAGTATTACATTACTGAGAGGGTAGTGGATACATGGAATAGTCTTCCAGTAGAAGTGGTATAGGTTAATACAGTGAAGGAGTTTAAGCATGCATGGGATAGGTATAAGGCTATCCTAGATATAAGATGAGGCCAGAGACTAATGAAAGGATTACTTTACTGAGAGGGTAGTGGATGTATGGAATAGTCTTCCAGTAGAAGTGGTAGAGGTTAATACAGTGAAGGAGTTTAAGCATGCATGGGATAGGTATATGGCTATCCTAGATATAAGATAAGGCCAGGGACTAATGACAGTATTACATTACTGAGAGGGTAGTGGATACATGGAATAGTCTTCCAGTAGAAGTGGTATAGGTTAATACAGTGAAGGAGTTTAAGCATGCATGGGATAGGTATAAGGCTATCCTAGATATAAGATAAGGCCAGGGTCTAATGAAAGTATTACTTTACTGAGAGGGTAGTGGATGTATGGAATAGTCTTCCAGTAGAAGGGGTAGAGGTTAATACAGTGAAGGAGTTTAAGCATGCATGGGATAGGTATAAGGCTATCCTAGATATAAGATAAGGCCAGGGACTAATGAAAGTATAACATTACTGAGAGGGTAGTGGATGTATGGAATAGTCTTCCAGTAGAAGTGGTAGAGGTTAATACAGTGAAGGAGTTTAAGCATGCATGGGATAGGTATAAGGCTATCCTAGATATAAGATAAGGCCAGGGACTAATGAAAGTATTACATTACTGAGAGGGTAGTGGATGCATGGAATAGTATTCCAGTAGAAGTGGTAGAGGTTAATACAGTGAAGGAGTTTAAGCATGCATGGGATAGGTATAAGGCTATCCTAGATATAAGATAAGGCCAGGGACTAATGAAAGTATTACATTACTGAGAGGGTAGTGGATGTATGGAATAGTCTTCCAGTAGAAGTGGTAGAGGTTAATACAGTGAAGGAGTTTAAGCATGCATGGGATAGGTATAAGGCTATCCTAGATATAAGATAAGGTCAGAGACTAATGAAAGTATTACATTACTGAGAGGGTAGTGGATGTATGGAATAGTCTTCCAGTAGAAGTGGTAGAGGTTAATACAGTGAAGGAGTTTAAGCATGCGTGGGATAGGTATAAGGCTATCCTAGATATAAGATAAGGTCAGGGACTAATGAAAGGATTACATTACTGAGAGGGTAGTGGGTGTATGGAATAGTCTTCCAGTAGAAGTGGTAGAGGTTAATACAGGGAAGGAGTCTAAGCATGCGTGGGATAGGTATAAGGCTATCCTAGATATAAGATAAGGCCAGGGACTAATGAAAGTATTACTTTACTGAGAGGGTAGTGGATGTATGGAATAGTCTTCCAGTGGAAGTGGTAGAGGTTCATACAGTGAAGGAGTTTAAGCATGCGTGGGATAGGTATAAGGCTATCCTAGATATAAGATAAGGCCAGGGACTAATGAAAGTATTACATTACTGAGAGGGTAGTGGATGTATGGAATAGTCTTCCAGTAGAAGTGGTAGAGGTTAATACAGTGAAGGAGTTTAAGCATGCGTGGGATAGGTATAAGGCTATCCTAGATATAAGATAAGGTCAGGGACTAATGAAAGTATTACTTTACTGAGAGGGTAGTGGATGTATGGAATAGTCTTCCAGTAGAAGTGGTAGAGGTTAATACAGTGAAGGAGTTTAAGCATGCATGGGATAGGTATAAGGCTATCCTAGATATAAGATAAGGTCAGGGACTAATGAAAGTATTACTTTACTGAGAGGGTAGTGGGTGTATGGAATAGTCTTCCAGTAGAAGTGGTAGAGGTTAATACAGTGAAGGAGTTTAAGCATGCATGGGATAGGTATAAGGCTATCTTAGATATAAGATAAGGCCAGGGACTAATGAAAGTATTACTTTACTGAGAGGGTAGTGGATGCATGGAATAGTCTTCCAGTAGAAGTGGTAGAGGTTAATACAGTGAAGGAGTTTAAGCATGCATGGGATAGGTATAAGGCTATCCTAGATATAAGATAAGGCCAGGGACTAATGAAAGTATTACATTACTGAGAGGGTAGTGGATGCATGGAATAGTATTCCAGTAGAAGTGGTAGAGGTTAATACAGTGAGGGAGTTTAAGCATGCGTGGGATAGGTATAAGGCTATCCTAGATATAAGATAAGGCCAGGGACTAATGAAAGTATTACTTTACTGAGAGGGTAGTGGATGCATGGAATAGTCTTCCAGTAGAAGTGGTAGAGGTTAATACAGTGAAGGAGTTTAAGCATGCATGGGATAGGTATAAGGCTATCCTAGATATAAGATAAGGTCAGGGACTAATGAAAGTATTACATTACTGAGAGGGTAGTGGATGTATGGAATAGCCTGCCAGCAGAAGTGGTAGAGGTTAATACAGTGAAGGAGTTTAAGCATGCATGGGATAGGTATAAGGCTATCCTAGATATAAGATAAGGCCAGGGACTAATGAAAGTATTACTTTACTGAGAGGGTAGTGGATGTATGGAATAGTCTTCCAGTAGAAGTGGTAGAGGTTAATACAGTGAAGGAGTTTAAGCATGCGTGGGATAGGTATAAGGCTATCCTAGATATAAGATAAGGCCAGGGACTAATGAAAGTATTACATTACTGAGAGGGTAGTGGATGTATGGAATAGTCTTCCAGTAGATGTGGTAGAGGTTAATACAGTGAAGGAGTTTAAGCATGCGTGGGATAGGTATAAGGCTATCCTAGATATAAGATAAGGCCAGGGACTAATGAAAGTATTACATTACTGAGAGGGTAGTGGATGCATGGAATAGTCTTCCAGTAGAAGTGGTAGAGGTTAATACAGTGAGGGAGTTTAAGCATGCATGGGATAGGTATAAGGCTATCCTAGATATAAGATAAGGCCAGGGACTAATGAAAGTATTACATTACTGAGAGGGTAGTGGATGTATGGAATAGTCTTCCAGTAGAAGTGGTAGAGGTTAATACAGTGAAGGAGTTTAAGCATGCATGGGATAGGTATAAGGCTATCCTAGATATAAGATAAGGCCAGGGACTAATGAAAGTATTACATTACTGAGAGGGTAGTGGATGCATGGAATAGTCTTCCAGTAGAAGTGGTAGAGGTTAATACAGTGAAGGAGTTTAAGCATGCATGGGATAGGTATAAGGCTATCCTAGATATAAGATAAGGTCAGGGACTAATGAAAGTATTACATTACTGAGAGGGTAGTGAATGTATGGAATAGTCTTCCAGCAGAAGTGGTAGAGGTTAATACAGTGAAGGAGTTTAAGCAAGCATGGGATAGTATAAGGCTATCCTAGATATAAGATAAGGTCAGGGACTAATGAAAGTATTACATTACTGAGAGGGTATTGGATGTATGGAATAGTCTTCCAGTAGAAGTGGTAGAGGTTAATACAGTGAAGGAGTTTAAGCATGCATGGGGTAGGTATAAGGCTATCCTAGATATTAGATAAGGTCAGGGACTAATGAAAGTATTACATTACTGAGAGGGTAGTGGATGCATGGAATAGTCTTCCAGTAGAAGTGGTAGAGGTTAATACAGTGAAGGAGTTTAAGCATGCATGGGATAGGTATAAGGCTATCCTAGATATAAGATAAGGCCAGGGACTAATGAAAGTATTACATTACTGAGAGGGTAGTGGATGTATGTAATAGTCTTCCAGTACCAGTGGTAAAGGGCTATCCTAGATATAAAATAAGGCCAGGATCTAATTACAGTATTCACATTATTTGCAGACTAGATGTGCTGAATGGCTCTTTTATGCCGGTGACACCTCCCCCCCTCCCTCCGGGCCTCTCTTCTTCACACACACCCCCGGGCCTCGCTCCCTCACACACCCCGGGCCTCGCTCCCTCACACACCCCGGGCCTCGCTCCCTCACACACCCCGGGCCTCACTCCCTCACACACACACCCCGGGCCTCTCTCCCTCACACACACACCCTCGGCCTCGCTCCCTCACACACACACACCCTGGCCTCGCTCCCTCACACACACACACCCTGGGCCTCGCTCCCTCACACACACACACCCCGGGCCTCGCTCCCTCACACACACACCCCGGGCCTCGCTCCCTCACACACACACCCTCGGCCTCGCTCCCTCACACACACACCCCGGGCCTCGCTCCCTCACACACACACACCCTGGCCTCGCTCCCTCACACACACACACCCCGGGCCTCGCTCCCTCACACACACCCCGGGCCTCGCTCCCTCACACACACACACCCTGGCCTCGCTCCCTCACACACACACACCCTGGGCCTCGCTCCCTCACACACACACACCCCGGGCCTCGCTCCCTCACACACACACACCCCGGGCCTCGCTCCCTCACACACACACACCCCGGGCCTCGCTCCCTCACACACACACACACCGGGCCTCGCTCCCTCACACACACCCCGGGCCTCGCTCCCTCACACCCCAGCCTCGCTCCCTCACACACACACTCCGGGCCTCGCTCCCTCACACACACACCCCGGGCCTCGCTCCCTCACACACACACCCCGGGCCTCGCTCCCTCACACACACACCCCGGGCCTCGCTCCCTCACACACACACACCCCGGGCCTCGCTCCCTCACACATACACACCCCGGGCCTCGCTCCCTCACACACACACCCCGGGCCTCGCTCCCTCACACACACCCCGGGCCTCGCTCCCTCACACACACCCCGGGCCTCGCTCCCTCACACACACACCCTCGGCCTCGCTCCCTCACACACACACCCCGGGCCTCGCTCCCTCACACACACACACCCTGGCCTCGCTCCCTCACACACACACACCCCGGGCCTCGCTCCCTCACACACACACCCCGGGCCTCGCTCCCTCACACACACCCCGGGCCTCGCTCCCTCACACACACACACCCTGGCCTCGCTCCCTCACACACACACACCCCGGGCCTCGCTCCCTCACACACACACACCCCGGGCCTCGCTCCCTCACACACACACACCCCGGGCCTCGCTCCCTCACACACACACCCCGGGCCTCGCTCCCTCACACACACCCCGGGCCTCGCTCCCTCACACACACACCCCGGGCCTCGCTCCCTCACACCCCAGCCTCGCTCCCTCACACACACACCCCGGGCCTCGCTCCCTCACACACACACTCCGGGCCTCGCTCCCTCACACACACACCCCGGGCCTCGCTCCCTCACACACACCCCGGGCCTCGCTCCAAGTGAAGTCATCATGACTGAGATTACAGAGTCCCGCGCCTCCAGCAGGTAATAATTAATGACATTCAGTATCGGCAAGCTTTGTTTTCAGAGACACAATGCAATAAAATATATAATTTATAGAATATTATATTATAGACTTGACAGCTGTCCTTTTAAGAGGTAAATGTTATCACCTGATAATGTAGAAGAGAGATTTGGGAGTGGGGATGATATTGAAAGGGACGGGCAGAGTCAGACCCTCTCTGAAATACGACAGATACAGCTTGGAGCGAGCGAATTTCCATTCAACATCTGCGTCATCCTGCGGGGAATGGATATTAAATTCCATGAACAAGTGCAGTCACTGGCATCAACAGGAACATCAACAGGAACATCGACAGGGACATCGACAGGGACATCGACAGGGACATCGACAGGGACATCGACAGGGACATCGACAGGAACATCGACAGGAACATCGACAGGAACATCGACAGGAACATCGACAGGCACATCGACAGGCACATCGACAGGCACATCGACAGGCACATCGACAGGAACATCGACAGGAACATCAACAGTGCTCTCTGTGTACTAATGAGTGCTGGGGGGATTACTACAATAAATACTGGCAGCATCGAGCCAAGTGAGATCAGTAAAACCATAAAAGCTTTACATAGTCTCCTGTTTATGAAATCACCTAGTGGACTGATAAACAAATTATATCTCACCTCTTGAAAATCACAGGTGATGTCATAAGCAGGGGACGCCACAGACAAATACAAACAAATTCTCTTATTTCATACATTTTCTGCAATTCAATATATACAATGAACAGATCAAGTTCCATCGACCTTTTATTCTCTACATTAACAGTATAATCAATGTTTAGGTGACAGGGTCTCTTTAACGATTGGTTTAAACTCTATTTTAATGGGTTTTAGCTCATTTGAGGTTTGTTGATTCAGAAGACACAATAAGCTCAAATTTTATCCAGACGATCAAACACGAGTGGAAACAGGCACCAAAAAAGAAGTAGTATTTATTAGAGTAACCGTGCCATCTTTTACTAAAAAAATATAAAAAAAAAGGGGCGGACATGTTGTTTAGAATCTTTGCTCTGTATAGCTCTATCAGGGGGCGGACATGTTGTTTAGAATCTTTGCTCTGTATAGCTCTATCAGGGGTGGACATGTTTAGAATCTTTGCTCTGTATAGCTCTATCAGGGGGCGGACATGTTGTTTAGAATCTTTGCTCTGTATAGCTCTATCAGGGGTGGACATGTTTAGAATCTTTGCTCTGTATAGCTCTATCAGGGGGCGGACATGTTGTTTAGAATCTTTGCTCTGTATAGCTCTATCAGGGGGTGGACATGTTGTTTAGAATCTTTGCTCTGTATAGCTCTATCAGGGGGCGGACATGTTGTTTAGAATCTTTGCTCTGTATAGCTCTATCAGGGGGTGGACATGTTGTTTAGAATCTTTGCTCTGTATAGCTCTATCAGGGGGCGGACATGTTGTTTAGAATCTTTGCTCTGTATAGCTCTATCAGGGGGCGGACATGTTGTTTAGAATCTTTGCTCTGTATAGCTCTATCAGGGGGCGGACATGTTGTTTAGAATCTTTGCTCTGTATAGCTCTATCAGGGGGCGGACATGTTGTTTAGAATCTTTGCTCTGTATAGCTCTATCAGGGGTGGACATGTTTAGAATCTTTGCTCTGTATAGCTCTATCAGGGGGCGGACATGTTGTTTAGAATCTTTGCTCTGTATAGCTCTATCAGGGGGTGGACATGTTGTTTAGAATCTTTGCTCTGTATAGCTGTATCAGGGGGCAGAAATGTTGTTTAGAATCTTTGCTCTGTATAGCTCTATCAGGGGACAGACATGTTTAGAATCTTTACTCTGTATAGCTCTATCAGGGGGTGGACATGTTGTTTAGAATCTTTGCTCTGTATAGCTCTATCAGTGGTGGACATGTTTAGAATCTTTACTCTGTATAGCTCTATCAGGGGGCGGACATGTTTAGAATCTTTGCTCTGTATAGCTCTATCAGGGGGTGGACATGTTGTTTAGAATCTTTGCTCTGTATAGCTCTATCAGGTGGTGGACATGTTGTTTAGAATCTTTGCTCTGTATAGCTCTATCAGGGGGCAGACATGTTGTTTAGAATCTTTGCTCTGTATAGCTCTATCAGGGGGCGGACATGTTGTTTAGAATCTTTGCTCTGTATAGCTCTATCAGGAGAGGACATATTGTTTAGAATCTTTGCTCTGTATAGCTCTATCAGGATGCAGACATGTAGTTTAGAATCTTTGCTCTGTATAGCTCTATCAGGGGCAGACATGTTGTTTAGAATCTTTGCTCTGTATAGCTCTATCGGGCAGACATGTTGTTTAGAAACTTTGCTCTGTATAGCTCTATCGGGCAGACATGTTGTTTAGAATCGTTGCTCTGTATAGCTCTATCGGGCAGACATGTTGTTTAGAATCGTTGCTCTGTATAGCTCTATCAGGGGTGGACATGTTGTTTAGAATCGTTGCTCTGTATAGCTCTATCGGGCAGACATGTTGTTTAGAATCGTTGCTCTGTATAGCTCTATCAGGGGGCGGACATTTTGTTGCATGAGGTTTCATGATTTTTTGGCAGAGACCCACAGGATCTATTATGAGCCTGATCGGGTCTCTGTAATTGTGTCTCCGGCTTCTGATCACCTTGTGATCCGTGGCCAGTAACAAAAGGTGGGGTTTTGGTTCTTGTGTCTAAGGGGTTAAAATGTCTACATTTGATGTAATCTTTCAATTAACAAACGTAACTTTCCCCCGACATTTGTCCTTTAGCCAAATAAAAGGTGAGATATTAAAGGGGGGCAGAGGGAGGTCCCCCAGGTCCCCAGTAAAGCCTGTTTGTGCTTATTTATTGCACAGTAAAGAGATAACTGAGGTGCGGTGTTTCTAACTTGGCTACTTTGGCTTTGTTTGCAGCTCGCTCTATCAGGAGTAAGACCCTAAATGAGCCCCCCGAAGGCAGCGGATATTATAGAATGTCATCGGTGGTGAGAACATCATCATAGAAAGGTTTCATGTGAAATACATTCTTTCAGGATGATGGAGCTGCAAAATGGAGAGAGCAGAGTACATCTCGTGTTTGGGAGTGAGCTGGCAGATACCCACAATGCATTGCAGCCCCCTAATGGAGAAAAAAACATCAGGGTGCTATCAGGAAGTGGTCAGTCCCTCCGGGGAGGAAGGTGTGGACAGGACATGGAGGAGAGACGGGACTGACCTCTATCTTCTGGAAGGAGTTTGTGATCATGGCAATCAGCATGTTGAGCAGGACGATGACCATAACGATGGTGAACAGACCGTAAAGAGCCCGGCCAGCAAACTCCGCCACCATATAGTGATTCATGTCCACCGTGGTCCTCTCCACCATCTGAAACATGGTCCAGAACAGGAACTGGAAGGTCTCATTGAAGCTGAAAGTATAAAGGGAAGAATTATGGCATCGCAGTGGGCGGTACCACAGAAACCATGGACAGGCAAAGTGTCAGTACAAGGTCACAGTGTCAGTACAAGGTCACAGTGTCAGTGCACGGTCACAGTGTCAGTACAAGGTCACAGTGTCAGTGCAAGGTCACAGTGTCTGTGCAAGGTCACAGTGTCAGTGCACGGTCACAGTGTCAGTACAAGGTCACAGTATCAGTACAAGGTCACAGTGTCTGTGCAAGGTCACAGTGTCAGTGCACGGTCACAGTGTCAGTACAAGGTCACAGTGTCAGTGCACGGTCACAGTGTCAGTACAAGGTCACAGTGTCAGTGCAAGGTCACAGTGTCTGTGCAAGGTCACAGTGTCAGTGCACGGTCACAGTGTCAGTACAAGGTCACAGTATCAGTACAAGGTCACAGTGTCTGTGCAAGGTCACAGTGTCAGTGCACGGTCACAGTGTCAGTACAAGGTCACAGTGTCAGCGCACGGTCACAGTGTCTGTGGAAAGGTCACAGTGTCAGTGCACGGTCACAGTGTCAGTACAAGGTCACAGTGTCAGTGCACGGTCACAGTGTCAGTGCACGGTCACAGTGTCAGTACAAGGTCACAGTGTCAGTACAAGGTCACAGTGTCTGTGTCAAGGTCACAGTGTCTGTATCAAGGTCACAGTGTGGAAAGGTCAAAGTGTCAGTACAAGTCACAGTGTCAGAACAAGGTCACAGTGTCAGAACAAGGTCACAGTGTCTGTGTGCAAAGGTCACAGTGTCTGTGTGCAAAGGTCACAGTCTCAGTACAAGGTCACAGTGTCTGTGGCAAGGTCACAGTGTCTGTGGCAAGGTCAGTGAACAAGCCATAGATCAATTCTTTTTCCATCACAGTCCCCAGTAAATTAAAGAGTCATCTTATGATGCATTAAAGGGACTCATCTTATGACACATTAAAGGGACTCATCTTATGACGCATTAAAGGGACTCATCTTATGACACATTAAAGGGACTCATCTTATGGTGCATTAAAGAGACTCATCTTATGATGTGCATTAAAGAGACTCATCTTATTACGCATTAAAGAGACTCATCTTATGACGCATTAAAGGGACTCATCTTATGGCACATTAAAGTGACTCATCTTATGACGAATTAAAGGGACTCATCTTATGACGCATTAAAGAGACTCATCTTATGACGAATTAAAGGGACTCATCTTATGACGCATTAAAGAGACTCATCTTATGGCGCATTAAAGAGACTCATCTTATGACACATTAAAGAGACTCATCTTATGACGAATTAAAGGGACTCATCTTATGACGCATTAAAGAGACTCATCTTATGGCGCATTAAAGAGACTCATCTTATGACACATTAAAGAGACTCATCTTATGACGAATTAAAGGGACTCATCTTATGACGCATTAAAGAGACTCATCTTATGGCGCATTAAAGAGACTCATCTTATGGCGCATTAAAGAGACTCATCTTATGGCGCATTAAAGAGACTCATCTTATGGCGCATTAAAGAGACTCATCTTATGACACATTAAAGAGACTCAACTTATGACGCATTAAAGAGACTCATCTTATGACGCATTAAAGAGACTCAACTTATGGCGCATTAAAGAGACTCATCTTATGGCGCATTAAAGAGACTCATCTTATGGCGCATTAAAGAGACTCATCTTATGACGCATTAAAGAGACTCATCTTATGACACATTAAAGAGACTCATCTTATGGCGCATTAAAGAGACTCATCTTATGGCGCATTAAAGAGACTCATCTTATGACACATTAAAGGGACTCATCTTATGACACATTAAAGAGACTCATCTTATGGTGCATTAAAGAGACTCATCTTATGACGCATTAAAGAGACTCATCTTATGATGTGCATTAAAGAGACTCATCTTATGACACATTAAAGGGACTCATCTTATGACGCATTAAAGAGACTCATCTTATGACGCATTAAAGAGACTCATCTTATGACGCATTAAAGAGACTCATCTTATGATGTGCATTAAAGAGACTCATCTTATGACACATTAAAGATACTCATCTTATGACACATTAAAGAGACTCATCTTATGATGTGCATTAAAGAGACTCATCTTATTACGCATTAAAGAGACTCATCTTATGACGCATTAAAGGGACTCATCTTATGGCACATTAAAGAGACTCATCTTATGGCACATTAAAGAGACTCATCTTATGACGCATTAAAGAGACTCATCTTATGGCGCATTAAAGAGACTCATCTTATGGCGCATTAAAGAGACTCATCTTATGGCGCATTAAAGAGACTCATCTTATGGCGCATTAAAGAGACTCATCTTATGACACATTAAAGAGACTCATCTTATGGCGCATTAAAGAGACTCATCTTATGGCGCATTAAAGAGACTCATCTTATGACGCATTAAAGAGACTCATCTTATGACACATTAAAGAGACTCATCTTATGGCGCATTAAAGAGACTCATCTTATGGCGCATTAAAGAGACTCATCTTATGACACATTAAAGATACTCATCTTATGACACATTAAAGAGACTCATCTTATGGTGCATTAAAGAGACTCATCTTATGACGCATTAAAGAGACTCATCTTATGACACATTAAAGAGACTCATCTTATGACACATTAAAGGGACTCATCTTATGGCACATTAAAGAGACTCATCTTATGACGCATTAAAGAGACTCATCTTATGACGCATTAAAGAGACTCATCTTATGACGCATTAAAGAGACTCATCTTATGACGCATTAAAGAGACTCAACTTATGACGCATTAAAGAGACTCATCTTATGACGCATTAAAGAGACTCAACTTATGACGCATTAAAGAGACTCATCTTATGGCACATTAAAGGGACTCATCTTATGGTGCATTAAAGAGACTCATCTTATGACGCATTAAAGAGACTCATCTTATGGCGCATTAAAGAGACTCATCTTATGGTGCATTAAAGAGACTCATCTTATGACGCATTAAAGAGACTCATCTTATGACACATTAAAGGGACTCATCTTATGACACATTAAAGGGACTCATCTTATGACGCATTAAAGAGACTCATCTTATGACGCATTAAAGGGACTCATCTTATGACGCATAAAAGGGACTCATCTTATGACGCATTAAAGGGACTCATCTTATGGCGCATTAAAGAGACTCATCTTATGACACATTAAAGAGACTCATCTTATGACGCATTAAAGGGACTCATATTATGGCGCATTAAAGAAACTCATCTTATTAAGCGCATTAAAGAGACTCATCTTATGGCATATTAAAGAGACTCATCTTATGACCATTTAAAGGGACTCATCTTATGACGCATTAAAGAGACTCATCTTATGACGCATTAAAGAGACTCATCTTATGGCACATTAAAGAGACTCATCTTTTGACGCATTAAAGAGACTCATCTTATGGCACATTAAAGAGACTCATATTATGGCGCATTAAAGAGACTCATATTATGGCGCATTAAAGAGACTCATCTTATGGCGCATTAAAGAAACTCATCTTATGACGCATTAAAGAGACTCATCTTATGGTGCATTAAAGACACTCATCTTATGACGCATTAAAGAGACTCATCTTATGGTGCATTAAAGAGACTCATCTTATGACGCATTAAAGAGACTCATCTTATGACGCATTAAACAGACTCATCTTATGGCGCATTAAAGAGACTCATCTTATGGTGCATTAAAGAGACTCATCTTATGACGCATTAAAGAGATTCATCTTATGACGCATTAAAGGGACTCATCTTATGACGCATTAAAGGGAATCATCTTATGACGTGCATTAAAGAGACTCATCTTATTACGCATTAAAGAGACTCATCTTATGACGCATTAAACAGACTCATCTTATGGCGCATTAAAGAGACTCATCTTATGGTGCATTAAAGAGACTCATCTTATGGCGCATTAAAGAGACTCATCTTATGATGCATTAAAGGGAATCATCTTATGACGTGCATTAAAGAGACTCATCTTATTACGCATTAAAGAGACTCATCTTATGACGCATTAAAGGGACTCATCTTATGGCACATTAAAGAGACTCATCTTATGACGAATTAAAGGGACTCATCTTATGACGCATTAAAGAGACTCATCTTATGGCGCATTAAAGAGACTCATCTTATGGTGCATTAAAGAGACTCATCTTATGGCGCATTAAAGAGACTCATCTTATGGCGCATTAAAGAGACTCATCTTATGACACATTAAAGAGACTCATCTTATGGCGCATTAAAGAGACTCATCTTATGGCGCATTAAAGAGACTCATCTTATGACGCATTAAAGAGACTCATCTTATGACGCATTAAAGAGACTCATCTTATGACGCATTAAAGAGACTCATCTTATGGCACATTAAAGAGACTCATCTTTTGACGCATTAAAGAGACTCATCTTATGGCACATTAAAGAGACTCATATTATGGCGCATTAAAGAGACTCATATTATGGCGCATTAAAGAGACTCATCTTATGGCGCATTAAAGAAACTCATCTTATGACGCATTAAAGAGACTCATCTTATGGTGCATTAAAGACACTCATCTTATGACGCATTAAAGAGACTCATCTTATGGTGCATTAAAGAGACTCATCTTATGACGCATTAAAGAGACTCATCTTATGACGCATTAAACAGACTCATCTTATGGCGCATTAAAGAGACTCATCTTATGGTGCATTAAAGAGACTCATCTTATGACGCATTAAAGAGATTCATCTTATGACGCATTAAAGGGACTCATCTTATGACGCATTAAAGGGAATCATCTTATGACGTGCATTAAAGAGACTCATCTTATTACGCATTAAAGAGACTCATCTTATGACGCATTAAACAGACTCATCTTATGGCGCATTAAAGAGACTCATCTTATGGTGCATTAAAGAGACTCATCTTATGGCGCATTAAAGAGACTCATCTTATGATGCATTAAAGGGAATCATCTTATGACGTGCATTAAAGAGACTCATCTTATTACGCATTAAAGAGACTCATCTTATGACGCATTAAAGGGACTCATCTTATGGCGCATTAAAGAGACTCATCTTATGACGCATTAAAGAGACTCATCTTATGACACATTAAAGAGACTCATCTTATGGCGCATTAAAGAGACTCATCTTATGACACATTAAAGATACTCATCTTATGACACATTAAAGAGACTCATCTTATGGTGCATTAAAGAGACTCATCTTATGACGCATTAAAGAGACTCATCTTATGACGCATTAAAGAGACTCATCTTATGATGTGCATTAAAGAGACTCATCTTATGACAAATTAAAGGGACTCATCTTATGACACATTAAAGGGACTCATCTTATGACGCATTAAAGAGACTCATCTTATGACGCATTAAATAGACTCAACTTATGACGCATTAAAGAGACTCATTTTATGGCACATTAAAGGGACTCATCTTATGACACATTAAAGGGACTCATCTTATGACGCATTAAAGAGACTCATCTTATGACGCATTAAAGAGACTCAACTTATGACGCATTAAAGAGACTCATCTTATGGCACATTAAAGGGACTCATCTTATGGCACATTAAAGGGACTCATCTTATGACACATTAAAGAGACTCATCTTATGAAGCATTAAAGAGACTCATCTTATGACGCATTAAAGAGACTCATCTTATGACACATTAAAGGGACTCATCTTATGACACATTAAAGATACTCATCTTATGACACATTAAAGAGACTCATCTTATGATGTGCATTAAAGAGACTCATCTTATTACGCATTAAAGAGACTCATCTTATGACGCATTAAAGGGACTCATCTTATGGCACATTAAAGAGACTCATCTTATGACGAATTAAAGGGACTCATCTTATGACGCATTAAAGAGACTCATCTTATGGCGCATTAAAGAGACTCATCTTATGGCGCATTAAAGAGACTCATCTTATGGCGCATTAAAGAGACTCATCTTATGGCGCATTAAAGAGACTCATCTTATGACACATTAAAGAGACTCATCTTATGGCGCATTAAAGAGACTCATCTTATGGCGCATTAAAGAGACTCATCTTATGACGCATTAAAGAGACTCATCTTATGACACATTAAAGAGACTCATCTTATGGCGCATTAAAGAGACTCATCTTATGGCGCATTAAAGAGACTCATCTTATGACACATTAAAGATACTCATCTTATGACACATTAAAGATACTCATCTTATGACACATTAAAGAGACTCATCTTATGGTGCATTAAAGAGACTCATCTTATGACGCATTAAAGAGACTCATCTTATGATGTGCATTAAAGAGACTCATCTTATGACACATTAAAGGGACTCATCTTATGACGCATTAAAGAGACTCATCTTATGACGCATTAAAGAGACTCATCTTATGACGCATTAAAGAGACTCAACTTATGACGCATTAAAGAGACTCATCTTATGGCACATTAAAGGGACTCATCTTATGACACATTAAAGGGACTCAACTTATGACGCATTAAAGAGACTCATCTTATGGCACATTAAAGAGACTCATCTTATGACGCATTAAAGAGACTCATCTTATGACGCATTAAAGAGACTCATCTTATGACGCATTAAAGAGACTCATCTTATGACGCATTAAAGAGACTCATCTTATGACGCATTAAAGAGACTCATCTTATGACGCATTAAAGAGACTCATCTTATGACGCATTAAAGAGACTCAACTTATGACGCATTAAAGAGACTCATCTTATGACGCATTAAAGAGACTCAACTTATGACGCATTAAAGAGACTCATCTTATGGCACATTAAAGGGACTCATCTTATGGTGCATTAAAGAGACTCATATTATGGCACATTAAAGAGACTCATCTTATGACGCATTAAAGAGACTCATCTTATGGCGCATTAAAGAGACTCATCTTATGGTGCATTAAAGAGACTCATCTTATGACGCATTAAAGAGACTCATCTTATGACACATTAAAGGGACTCATCTTATGACACATTAAAGGGACTCATCTTATGACGCATTAAAGAGACTCATCTTATGACGCATTAAAGAGACTCATCTTATGGCGCATTAAAGAGACTCATCTTATGACGCATTAAAGGGACTTATCTTATGACGCATTAAAGAGACTCATCTTATGACGCATTAAAGGGACTCATCTTATGACGCATTAAAGAGACTCATCTTATGACGCATTAAAGAGACTCATCTTATGACGCATTAAAGAGACTCATCTTATGACGCATTAAAGAGACTCATCTTATGGCGCATTAAAGAGACTCATCTTATGGTGCATTAAAGAGACTCATCTTATGACGCATTAAAGAGACTCATCTTATGACACATTAAAGGGACTCATCTTATGACACATTAAAGGGACTCATCTTATGACGCATTAAAGAGACTCATCTTATGACGCATTAAAGAGACTCATCTTATGGCGCATTAAAGAGACTCATCTTATGACGCATTAAAGGGACTTATCTTATGACGCATTAAAAAGAGACTCATCTTATGACGCATTAAAGGGACTCATCTTATGACGCATTAAAGAGACTCATCTTATTAAGCGCATTAAAGAGACTCATCTTATGGCATATTAAAGAGACTCATCTTATGATGATTTAAGAAACTCATCTTATTAAGCGCATTAAAGAGACTCATCTTATGACGCATTAAAGGGACTCATATTATGGCGCATTAAAGAAACTCATCTTATTAAGCGCATTAAAGAGACTCATCTTATGGCATATTAAAGAGACTCATCTTATGACCATTTAAAGTGACTCATCTTATGACGCATTAAAGAGACTCATCTTATGACGCATTAAAGAGACTCATCTTATGGCACATTAAAGAGACTCATCTTTTGACGCATTAAAGAGACTCATCTTATGGCACATTAAAGAGACTCATATTATGGCGCATTAAAGAGACTCATATTATGGCGCATTAAAGAGACTCATCTTATGGCGCATTAAAGAAACTCATCTTATGACGCATTAAAGAGACTCATCTTATGGTGCATTAAAGACACTCATCTTATGACGCATTAAAGAGACTCATCTTATGGTGCATTAAAGAGACTCATCTTATGACGCATTAAAGAGACTCATCTTATGACGCATTAAACAGACTCATCTTATGGCGCATTAAAGAGACTCATCTTATGGTGCATTAAAGAGACTCATCTTATGACGCATTAAAGAGACTCATCTTATGGCGCATTAAAGAGACTCATCTTATGACACATTAAAGAGACTCATCTTATGGCGCATTAAAGAGACTCATCTTATGGCGCATTAAAGAGACTCATCTTATGACGCATTAAAGAGACTCATCATATGACACATTAAAGAGACTCATCTTATGGCGCATTAAAGAGACTCATCTTATGACACATTAAAGATACTCATCTTATGACACATTAAAGAGACTCATCTTATGGTGCATTAAAGAGACTCATCTTATGACGCATTAAAGAGACTCATCTTATGACGCATTAAAGAGACTCATCTTATGATGTGCATTAAAGAGACTCATCTTATGACACATTAAAGGGACTCATCTTATGACACATTAAAGGGACTCATCTTATGACGCATTAAAGAGACTCATCTTATGACGCATTAAATAGACTCAACTTATGACGCATTAAAGAGACTCATTTTATGGCACATTAAAGGGACTCATCTTATGACACATTAAAGAGACTCATCTTATGGCGCATTAAAGAGACTCATCTTATGGCGCATTAAAGAGACTCATCTTATGACGCATTAAAGAGACTCATCTTATGACACATTAAAGAGACTCATCTTATGGCGCATTAAAGAGACTCATCTTATGACACATTAAAGATACTCATCTTATGACACATTAAAGAGACTCATCTTATGGTGCATTAAAGAGACTCATCTTATGACGCATTAAAGAGACTCATCTTATGACGCATTAAAGAGACTCATCTTATGATGTGCATTAAAGAGACTCATCTTATGACAAATTAAAGGGACTCATCTTATGACACATTAAAGGGACTCATCTTATGACGCATTAAAGAGACTCATCTTATGACGCATTAAATAGACTCAACTTATGACGCATTAAAGAGACTCATCTTATGGCACATTAAACGGACTCATCTTATGACACATTAAAGGGACTCATCTTATGACGCATTAAAGAGACTCATCTTATGACGCATTAAAGAGACTCAACTTATGACGCATTAAAGAGACTCATCTTATGACACATTAAAGGGACTCATCTTATGGCGCATTAAAGAGACTCATCTTATGACGCATTAAAGAGACTCATCTTATGACGCATTAAAGAGACTCATCTTATGGTGCATTAAAGAGACTCATCTTATGACGCATTAAAGAGACTCATCTTATGACGCATTAAAGGGACTTATCTTATGACGCATTAAAAAGAGACTCATCTTATGACGCATTAAAGGGACTCATCTTATGACGCATTAAAGAGACTCATCTTATTAAGCGCATTAAAGAGACTCATCTTATGGCATATTAAAGAGACTCATCTTATGATGATTTAAGAAACTCATCTTATTAAGCGCATTAAAGAGACTCATCTTATGACGCATTAAAGAAACTCATCTTATTAAGCGCATTAAAGAGACTCATCTTATGGCATATTAAAGAGACTCATCTTATGACCATTTAAAGTGACTCATCTTATGACGCATTAAAGAGACTCATCTTATGACGCATTAAAGAGACTCATCTTATGGCACATTAAAGAGACTCATCTTTTGACGCATTAAAGAGACTCATCTTATGGCACATTAAAGAGACTCATATTATGGCGCATTAAAGAGACTCATATTATGGCGCATTAAAGAGACTCATCTTATGGCGCATTAAAGAAACTCATCTTATGACGCATTAAAGAGACTCATCTTATGGTGCATTAAAGACACTCATCTTATGACGCATTAAAGAGACTCATCTTATGGTGCATTAAAGAGACTCATCTTATGACGCATTAAAGAGACTCATCTTATGACGCATTAAACAGACTCATCTTATGGCGCATTAAAGAGACTCATCTTATGGTGCATTAAAGAGACTCATCTTATGACGCATTAAAGAGACTCATCTTATGGCGCATTAAAGAGACTCATCTTATGACACATTAAAGAGACTCATCTTATGGCGCATTAAAGAGACTCATCTTATGGCGCATTAAAGAGACTCATCTTATGACGCATTAAAGAGACTCATCATATGACACATTAAAGAGACTCATCTTATGGCGCATTAAAGAGACTCATCTTATGACACATTAAAGATACTCATCTTATGACACATTAAAGAGACTCATCTTATGGTGCATTAAAGAGACTCATCTTATGACGCATTAAAGAGACTCATCTTATGACGCATTAAAGAGACTCATCTTATGATGTGCATTAAAGAGACTCATCTTATGACACATTAAAGGGACTCATCTTATGACACATTAAAGGGACTCATCTTATGACGCATTAAAGAGACTCATCTTATGACGCATTAAATAGACTCAACTTATGACGCATTAAAGAGACTCATTTTATGGCACATTAAAGGGACTCATCTTATGACACATTAAAGAGACTCATCTTATGGCGCATTAAAGAGACTCATCTTATGGCGCATTAAAGAGACTCATCTTATGACGCATTAAAGAGACTCATCTTATGACACATTAAAGAGACTCATCTTATGGCGCATTAAAGAGACTCATCTTATGACACATTAAAGATACTCATCTTATGACACATTAAAGAGACTCATCTTATGGTGCATTAAAGAGACTCATCTTATGACGCATTAAAGAGACTCATCTTATGACGCATTAAAGAGACTCATCTTATGATGTGCATTAAAGAGACTCATCTTATGACAAATTAAAGGGACTCATCTTATGACACATTAAAGGGACTCATCTTATGACGCATTAAAGAGACTCATCTTATGACGCATTAAATAGACTCAACTTATGACGCATTAAAGAGACTCATCTTATGGCACATTAAACGGACTCATCTTATGACACATTAAAGGGACTCATCTTATGACGCATTAAAGAGACTCATCTTATGACGCATTAAAGAGACTCAACTTATGACGCATTAAAGAGACTCATCTTATGACACATTAAAGGGACTCATCTTATGGCGCATTAAAGAGACTCATCTTATGACGCATTAAAGAGACTCATCTTATGACGCATTAAAGAGACTCATCTTATGGTGCATTAAAGAGACTCATCTTATGACGCATTAAAGAGACTCATCTTATGACACATTAAAGGGACTCATCTTATGACACATTAAAGGGATCCATCTTATGACGCATTAAAGGGACTCATCTTATGACGCATTAAAGAGACTCATCTTATGACGCATTAAAGAGACTCATCTTATGACGCATTAAAGGGACTCATCTTATGACGCATAAAAGGGACTCATCTTATGGCGCATTAAAGAGACTCATCTTATGACGCATTAAAGGGACTCATCTTATGGCACATTAAAGGGACTCATCTTATTAAGCGCATTAAAGAGACTCATCTTATGACGCATTAAAGAGACTCATCTTATGGCACATAAAAGAGACTCATCTTATGACGCATTAAAGAGACTCATCTTATGACGCATTAAAGAGACTCATCTTATGACGCATTAAAGGGACTCATCTTATGACGTGCATTAAAGAGACTCATCTTATGGCGCATTAAAGAGACTCATCTTATGACGCATTAAAGGGACTTATCTTATGACACATTAAAGAGACTCATCTTATGACGCATTAAAGGGACTCATCTTATGACGCATTAAAGAGACTCATCTTATTAAGCGCATTAAAGAGACTCATCTTATGGCACATTAAAGGGACTCATATTATGGCGCATTAAAGAAACTCATCTTATTAAGCGCATTAAAGAGACTCATCTTATGGCATATTAAAGAGACTCATCTTATGACCATTTAAAGGGACTCATCTTATGGCGCATTAAAGAGACTCATCTTATGGCACATTAAAGAGACTCATCTTTTGACGCATTAAAGAGACTCATCTTATGGCACATTAAAGAGACTCATATTATGGCGCATTAAAGAGACTCATATTATGGCGCATTAAAGAGACTCATCTTATGGCGCATTAAAGAAACTCATCTTATGACGCATTAAAGAGACTCATCTTATGGTGCATTAAAGACACTCATCTTATGACGCATTAAAGAGACTCATCTTATGGTGCATTAAAGAGACTCATCTTATGACGCATTAAAGAGACTCATCTTATGACGCATTAAAGAGATTCATCTTATGACGCATTAAAGGGACTCATCTTATGACGTGCATTAAAGAGACTCATCTTATGGCGCATTAAAGAGACTCATCTTATGACGCATTAAACAGACTCATCTTATGGCGCATTAAAGAGACTCATCTTATGGTGCATTAAAGAGACTCATCTTATGACGCATTAAAGAGATTCATCTTATGACGCATTAAAGGGACTCATCTTATGACGCATTAAAGAGACTCATCTTATGGTGCATTAAAGAGACTCATCTTATGACACATTAAAGAGACTCATCTTATGACGATTTAAGAAACTCATCTTATTAAGCGCATTAAAGAGACTCATCTTATGGCATATTATAGAGACTCATCTTATGGCGCATTAAAGAGACTCATCTTATGACGCATTAAAGGGACTCATCTTATGACGCATTAAAGAGACTCATCTTATGGCACATTAAAGAGACTCATATTATGGCGCATTAAAGAGACTCATATTATGGCGCATTAAAGAGACTCATCTTATGACGCATTAAAGAGACTCATCTTATGGCGCATTAAAGAGACTCATCTTATGATGCATTAAAGAGACTCATATTATGGCGCATTAAAGAGACTCATATTATGGCGCATTTGAAGAGACGCATATTATGGCGCATTAAAAAGACTCATCTTATGGCGCATTAAAGAGACTCATCTTATGACGCATTAAAGAGACTCATCTTATGGTGCATTAAAGAGACTCATCTTATGACGCATTAAAGAGACTCATCTTATGGCACATTAAAGAGACTCATCTTATGGCACATTAAAGAGACTCATATTATGGCGCATTAAAGAGACTCATCTTATGACGCATTAAAGAGACTCATCTTATGGCGCATTAAAGAGACTCATCTTATGACGCATTAAAGGGACTCATCTTATGACGCATTAAAGAGACTCATATTATGGCGCATTAAAGAGACTCATCTTATGGCGCATTAAAGAGACTCATATTATGGCGCATTAAAGAGACTCATCTTATGACGCATTAAAGGGACTCATCTTATGACGTGCATTAAAGAGACTCATCTTATGGCGCATTAAAGAGACTCATCTTATGACGCATTAAAGGGACTCATCTTATGGCACATTAAAGAGACTCATCTTATGACGCATTAAAGAGACTCATCTTATGGCGCATTAAAGAGACTTATCTTATGGCGCATTAAAGAGACTTATCTTATGACGCATTAAAGGGGCTCATCTTATGACACATTAAAGAGACTCATCTTATGACGCATTAAAGAGACTCATCTTATGACACATTAAAGGGACTCATCTTATGACGCATTAAAGGGACTCATCTTATGACGCATTAAAGGGACTCATCTTATGACGCATTAAAGAGACTCATCTTATGACACATTAAAGGGACTCATCTTATGACGCATTAAAGGGACTCATCTTATGACGCATTAAAGGGACTCATCTTATGACGCATTAAAGAGACTCATCTTATGACGCATTAAAGAGACTCATCTTATGGTGCATTAAAGAGACTCATCTTATGACACATTAAAGAGACTCATCTCATGACGATTTAAGAAACTCATCTTATTAAGCGCATTAAAGAGACTCATCTTATGGCATATTAAAGAGACTCATCTTATGACGCATTAAAGAGACTCATCTTATGGCGCATTAAAGAGACTCATCTTATGACGCATTAAAGGGACTCATCTTATGACGCATTAAAGAGACTCATCTTATGACGCATTAAAGAGACTCATCTTATGGCACATTAAAGAGACATATATTATGACACATTAAAGAGACTCATCTTATGGCGCATTAAAGAGACTCATCTTATGACGCATTAAAGAGACTCATCTTATGGCGCATTAAAGAGACTCATCTTATGACGCATTAAAGAGACTCATCTTATGACGCATTAAAGAGACTCATCTCATGACGATTTAAGAAACTCATCTTATTAAGCGCATTAAAGAGACTCATCTTATGGCATATTAAAGAGACTCATCTTATGACGCATTAAAGAGACTCATCTTATGGCGCATTAAAGAGACTCATCTTATGACGCATTAAAGAGACTCATCTTATGACGCATTAAAGAGACTCATCTTATGACGCATTAAAGAGACTCATCTTATGACACATTAAAGAGACTCATCTTATGACGCATTAAAGAGACTCATCTTATGACACATTAAAGAGACTCATCTTATGGTGCATTAAAGAGACTCATCTTATGACGCATTAAAGAGACTCATCTTATGGCACATTAAAGAGACATATATTATGACACATTAAAGAGACTCATCTTATGGCGCATTAAAGAGACTCATCTTATGACGCATTAAAGAGACTCATCTTATGGCGCATTAAAGAGACTCATCTTATGACGCATTAAAGAGACTCATGCCGTGGTGCATTGTGGGAATGCCATACGTACTTCCCCAGCTTGTCAGAATCGCTGTAGTTTACGTAGATATTATTCAGCCCACACAGGAACGCAGTGAGAATTATCATCAGAATGAACATGAATCTGTCAGAGAAACAGACAGAGAACATTAGTAAACCACACAGGACTATTAATGAGAAGTAAGACAGTCTTATAGTATAGTCCGTTACAAAACACAATTAAGGATGGGCGTGGCTATAGTCTGCAACGGGACCTATTCATATGGGCATGGCTATAGTCTGTAACAGGACCGATTCAGATGGGCATGGCTATAGTCTAACGGGACCGATCCAGATGGGCGTGGCTATAGTCTGTAACGGGACCGATCCAGATGGGCGTGGCTATAGTCTGTAATGGGACCGATCCAGATGGACGTGGCTATAGTCTGTAATGGGACCGATCCAGATGGGCGTGGCTATAGTCTGTAATGGGACCGATCCAGATGGGCGTGGCTATAGTCTGTAACGGGACCTATTCAGATGGGCGTGGCTATAGTCTGTAATGGGACCGATTCAGATGGGCGTGGCTTTAGTCTGTAACGGGACAGATTCAGAAATACTTGGCTATAGTCTGTAACGGGACCGATTCAGATGGGCGTGGCTTTAGTCTGTAACGGGACAGATTCAGAAATACGTGGCTATAGTCTGTAACGGGACCGATTCAGATGGGCGTGGCTATAGTCTGTAACGGGACCGATCCAGATGGGCGTGGCTATAGTCTGTAACGGGACCGATCCAGATGGGCGTAGCTATAGTCTGTAACGGGACCTATTCAGATGGGCGTGGCTATAGTCTGTAACGGGACCTATTCAGATGGGCGTGGCTATAGTCTGTAACGGGACCGATCCAGATGGGCGGGGCTATAGTCTGTAACGGGACCTATTCAGATGGGCCTGGCTATAGTCTGTAACGGGACCGATTCAGATGGGCGTGGCTATAGTCTGTAACGGGACCAATTCAGATGGGGGCGTGGCTATAGTCTGTAACGGGACCGATTCAGATGGACGTGGCTATAGTCTGTAACGGGACAGATTCAGGTGGGCGTGGCTAAAGTCTGTAACGGGACAGATTCAGATGGGCGTGGCTATAGTCTGTAACGGGACCAATTCAGATGGGGGCGTGGCTATAGTCTGTAACGGGACCGATTCAGATGGACGTGGCTATAGTCTGTAACGGGACAGATTCAGATGGGCGTGGCTATAGTCTGTAACGGGACAGATTCAGATGGGCGTGGCTATAGTCTGTAACGGGACAGATTCAGATGGGCGTGGCTATAGTCTGTAACGGGACCTATTCAGATGTGCGTGGCTATAGTCTGTAACGGGACCTATTCAGATGGGCGTGGCTATAGTCTGTTAAAGGGGACAGGTCCAGAGTGGCCTGGCTATAGTCTGTTAAAGGGGACAGGTCAAGAGGGGCGTGGCTATAGTCTGTTAAAGGGGATAGGTCAAGAGGGGCGAGGCTATAGTCTGTTAAAGGGGACAGTTCTAGATGGGCGTGGCTATAGTCTATAAGAGGGGACAGGTCCAGATGGGCGTGGCTATAGTCTGTTAAAGGGGACAGGTCCAGAGGTGCGTGGCTATAGTCTGTTAAAGGAAACAGGTCCAGAGGGGCGTGGCTATAGTCTGTAACAGAAGACCATTCCAGATGGGTGTGGTCTGTTCTGCGTGATTGCTTTCTAGGCTGTTCTTTACCTTATCATGTCATCAATCATTTTGCCAATGGATATCTGTAGGGTGCCCAGTGTCTCATGGGCTGGCAGAATATACGCCAGGCGTGTGAAACTAAGCATGCTGGTTATGGCAAACAAAACCTCGGCTATGAACTGGGGGTCTTCAGTGTTCCACTCAGGACGCTCTGTGAGAGACAGAATCAGTTAATAAATGAGATATTATGATGGTTATATCATGGCTGTGTTTATTATGATGGTTATATCATGGCTGTGGTTATTATGATGGTTATATCATGGCTGTGTTTATTATGATGGTTATATCATGGCTGTGGTTATTATGATGGTTATATCATGGCTGTGTTTATTATGATGGTTATATCATGGCTGTGGTTATTATGATGGTTATATCATGGCTGTGGTTATTATGATGGTTATATCATGGCTGTGGTTATTATGATGGTTATATCATGGTTGTGGTTATTATGATGGTTATATCATGGCTGTGGTTATTATGATGATTATATCATGGCTGTGGTTATTATGATGATTATATCATGGCTGTGGTTATTATGATGGTTATATCATGGCTGTGATTATTATGATGGTTATATCATGGCTGTGGTTATAATGATAGTTATATCATGCCTTTGGTTATTATGATGGTTAAATCATGGCTGTGGTTATTATGATGGTTATACCATGGCTGTGGTTATTATGATGGTTATATCATGGCTGTGATTATTATGATGATTATATCATGGCTGTGGTTATTATAATGGTTATATCATGGTTGTGGTTATTATGATGGTTATATCATGGCTGTGGTTATTATGATGGTTATATCATGGCTGTGGTTATTATGATGGTTATATCATGGCTGTGGTTATAATGATAGTTATATCATGCCTTTGGTTATTATGATGGTTAAATCATGGCTGTGGTTATTATGATGGTTATATCATGGCTGTGATTATTATGATGATTATATCATGGCTGTGGTTATTATGATGGTTATATCATGGTTGTGGTTATTATGATGGTTATATCATGGCTGTGGTTATTATGATGGTTATATCATGGTTGTGGTTATTATGATGGTTATATCATGGCTGTGGTTATTATGATGGTTATAACATGGCTGTGGTTATTATGATGGTTATATCATGGCTGTGGTTATTATGATGGTTATATCATGGCTGTGGTTATTACGATGGGTATATCATGGTTGTGGTTATTATGATGGTTATATCATGGCTGTGGTTATTATGATGGTTATATCATGGCTGTGGTTATTATGATGGTTATATCATGGCTGTGGTTATTATGATGATTATATCATGGCTGTGGTTATTATGATGGTTATATCATGGCTGTGATTATTATGATGGTTATATCATGGCTGTGGTTATTATGATGGTTATATCATGGTTGTGGTTATTATGATGGTTATATCATGGCTGTGGTTATTATGATGGTTATAACATGGCTGTGGTTATTATGATGGTTACATCATGGCTGTGGTTATTATGATGGTTACATCATGGCTGTGGTTATTATGATGGGTATATCATGGTTGTGGTTATTATGATGGTTATATCATGGCTGTGGTTATTATGATGGTTATATCATGGCTGTGGTTATTATGATGGTTATATCATGGCTGTGGTTATTATGATGGTTATATCATGGCTGTGGTTATGATGGTTATATCATGGCTGTGGTTATAATGATGGTTATATAATGGTTGTGGTTATTATTATGGTTATATCATGGTTGTGGTTATTATTATGGTTATATCATGGTTGTGGTTATTATGATGGTTATATCATGGTTGTGGTTATTATGATGGTTATATCATGTTCTAGATGGTTATTATGATGGTTATATCATGGCTGTGTTTATTATGATGGTTATATCATGGTTGTGGTTATTATGATGGTTATAACATTGCTGTGGTTATTATGATGGTTATATCATGGTTGTGATTATTATGATGGTTATAACATGGCTGTGGTTATTATGATGGGTATATCATGGCTGTGGTTATTGTGATGGTTATATCATGCCTTTGGTTATTATGATGGTTATATCATGGTTGTGATTATTATGATGGTTATATCATGGCTGTGGTTATTATGATAGTTATTTCATGGTTGTGGTTATTATGATGGTTATATCATGGCTGTGGTTATTATGATGGGTATATCATGGCTGTGGTTATTATGATGGTTATATCATGGCTGTGGTTATTATGATGGTTATTTCATGGCTGTGGTTATTATGATGGTTATATCATGTTTGAGGTTATTATGATGGTTATATCATGGCTGTGGTTATTATGATGGTTATATCATGGCTGTGGTTATAATGAAAGTTATATCATGCCTTTGGTTATTATGATGGTTAAATCATGGCTGTGGTTATTATGATGGTTATATCATAGTTGTGGTTATTATGATGGTTATATCATAGTTGTGGTTATTATGATGGTTATATCATGCCTTTGGTTATTATGATGGTTAAATCATGGCTGTGGTTATTATGAGGGTTATATCATAGTTGTGGTTATTATGATGGTTATATCATGGCTGTGTTTATTTTGATGGTTATATCATGGCTGTGGTTATTATGATGGTTATAACATGGCTGTGGTTATTATGATAAAAACCAAAGAAAAACAAGTTACCTGCGCTCTCTCCTTTATCCCTATGTATTTTTAAAACAAATGGAGGTTTTTTAGTTACCTCCAATGGCCATGAGAGGATGAGCCCACCTGCCAACGTCAAGGCAGACCCCCCTAGGTGGGTCCTAACTCTAACCATTCACCTTGCTTCTTTGAGCCTCTGGCAAAAATCTCTAATGAGACAGAAAGGGGTGTTTTTTATATACACCCCTATACATTATTAACCCTTAATAGGGAACACATGGGATGGGCGGCTGCATTGTAACAAGGCTGAGTAATACAAAAAATGGATACAAATGCAGAAAGAAAAGTCCTGCGCTCACTCCCATCACTGGGCGGCCGCAATGACTACAGTACACATCAGCCCCAATATATAGTAAAAACCAAAGAAAAACAAGTTACCTGCGCTCTCTCCTTTATCCCTATGTATTTTTAAAACAAATGAAGGTTTTTTAGTTACCTCCAATGGCCATGAGAGGATGAGCCCACCTGCCAACGTCAAGGCAGACCCCCCTAGGTGAATGGTTAGAGTTAGGACCCACCTAGGGGGGTCTGCCTTGACGTTGGCAGGTGGGCTCATCCTCTCATGGCCATTGGAGGTAACTAAAAAACCTTCATTTGTTTTAAAAATACATAGGGATAAAGGAGAGAGCGCAGGTAACTTGTTTTTCTTTGGTTTTTACTATATATTGGGGCTGATGTGTACTGTAGTCATTGCAGCCGCCCAGTGATGGGAGTGAGCGCAGGACTTTTCTTTCTGCATGTGGTTATTATGATGTTTATATCATGGTTGAGGTTAATATGATGGTTATATCATGGTTGAGGTTAATATGATGGTTATATCATGGTTGAGGTTAATATGATGGTTATATCATGGCTGTGGTTATTATGATGGTTATATCATGGCTGTGGTTATATCATGGCTGTGGTTATTATGATGGTTATATCATGACTGTGGTTATTATGGTTATATCATGGCTGTGGTTATATCATGGTTGTGGTTATTATTATGGTTATATCATGGCTGTGGTTATTATGATGGTTATATCATGGCTGTGATTATTATGATGGTTATATCATGGCTGTGGTTATTATGATGGTTATATCATGGCTGTGGTTATATCATGGCTGTGGTTATTATGATGGTTATATCATGGCTGTGGTTATTATGATGGTTATATCATGGCTGTGGTTATATCATGGCTGTGGTTATTATGATGGTTATATCATGACTGTGGTTATTATGATGGTTATATCATGGCTGTGGTTGTTATGATGGTTATATCATGGCTGTGGTTATTATGATGGTTATATCATGGTTGAGGTTAATATGATGGTTATATCATGGCTGTGGTTATTATGATGGTTATATCATGCCTTTGGTTATTATGATGGTTATATCATGGTTGTGATTATTATGATGGTTATATCATGGCTGTGGTTATTATGATAGTTATATCATGGCTGTGGTTATTATGATGGTTATATCATGGCTGTGGTTATTATGATGGGTATATCATGGCTGTGGTTATTATGATGGTTATATCATGGCTGTGGTTATTATGATGGTTATATCATGGTTGAGGTTATTATGATGGTTATATCATGGCTGTGGTTATTATGATGGTTATATCATGGTTGAGGTTAATATGATGGTGATATCATGGCTGTGGTTATTATGATGGTTATATCATGGCTGTGGTTATTATGATGGTTATATCATGGTTGTGGTTATTATGATGGTTATAACATTGCTGTGGTTATTATGATGGTAATATCATGGTTGTGATTATTATGATGGTTATATCATGGCTGTGGTTATTAAAATGGTTATTTCATGGTTGTGGTTATTAAAATGGTTATTTCATGGTTGTGGTTATTATGATGGTTATATCATGGCTGTGGTTATTATGAGGGTTATATCATAGTTGTGGTTATTATGATGGTTATATCATGGCTGTGTTTATTATGATGGTTATATCCTGTTTGTGGTTATTATGATGGTTATAACATGGCTGTGGTTATTATGATGGTTATATCATGGTTGAGGTTAATATGATGGTTATATCATGGCTGTGGTTATTATGATGGTTATATCATGGCTGTTGTTATTATGATGGTTATATCATGGCTGTGGTTATTATGATGGTTATATCATGCCTTTGGTTATTATGATGGTTATATCATGGCTGTGGTTATTATGATGGTTATATCATGGCTGTGGTTATTATGATGTTTATATCTTGGCTGTGGTTATTATGATGGTTATTTCATAGCTGTGGTTATTATGATGGTTATATCATGGCTGTGGTTATTATGATGGGTATATCATGGCTGTGGTTATTATGATGGGTATATCATGGCTGTGGTTATAATGATGGTTATATAATGGTTGTGGTTATTATGATGGTTATATCATGGTTGTGGTTATTATGATGGTTATATCATGGCTGTGGTTATTATGCTGGTTATATCATGGTTGTGGTTATTATTATGGTTATATCATGCCTTTGGTTATTATGATGGTTAAATCATGGCTGTGGTTATTATGATGGTTAAATCATGGCTGTGGTTATTATGATGGTCATATCATGGCTGTGGTTATTATGATGGTTATATCATGGCTGTGATTATTATGATGGTTATATCATTTCTGAGGTTATTATGATGGTTATATCATGGCTGTGGTTATATCATGGCTGTGGTTATTATGATGGTTATATCATGGCTGTGGTTATATCATGGTTGTGGTTATTATGATGGTTATCATGGCTGTGATTATTATGATGGTTATATCATGGCTGTGATTATATCATGGCTGTGGTTATTATGATGGTTATATCATGACTGTGGTTATTATGATGGTTATATCATGGCTGTGGTTATATCATGGCTGTGGTTCTTATGGTTATATCATGGCTGTGGTTATTATGATGGTTATATCATGGCTGTGGTTATTATGATAGTTATATCATGCCTTTGGTTATTATGATGGTTAAATCATGGCTGTGGTTATTATGATGGTTATATCATGGCTGTGGTTATTATGATGGTTATATCATGGCTGTGGTTATTATGATGGTTATATCATGGCTGTGGTTATTATGATGGTCATATCATGGCTTTGGTTATTATGATGGTTATATCATGGCTGAGGTTATTATGATGGTTATATCATGGCTGAGGTTATTATGATGGTTATATCATGGCTGTGGTTATATCATGGCTGTGGTTATTATGATGGTTATATCATGGCTGTGGTTATATCATGGTTGTGGTTATTATGATGGTTATATCATGGCTGTGATTATTATGATGGTTATATCATGGCTGTGGTTATATCATGGCTGTGGTTATTATGATGGTTATATCATGGCTGTGGTTATTATGATGGTTATATCATGGCTGTGGTTATTATGATGGTTATATCATGGCTGTGGTTATTATGATGGTTATATCATGGCTGTGATTATTATGATGGTTATATCATGGCTGTGGTTATTATGATGGTTATATCATGACTGTGGTTATTATGATGGTTATATCATGGCTGTGGTTATATCATGGTTGTGGTTATTATGATGGTTATATCATGGCTGTGGTTATTATGATGGTTATATCATGACTGTGGTTATTATGATGGTTATATCATGGCTGTGGTTATATCATGGTTGTGGTTATTATGATGGTTATATCATGGCTGTGGTTATTATGATGGTTATATCATGGCTGTGGTTATTATGATGGTTATATCATGGCTGTGGTTATTATGATGGTTATATCATGACTGTGGTTATTATGATGGTTATATCATGGCTGTGGTTATATCATGGTTGTGGTTATTATGATGGTTATATCATGGCTGTGGTTATATCATGGTTGTGGTTATTATGATGGTTATATCATGGCTGTGGTTATATCATGGCTGTGGTTATTATGATGGTTATATCATGACTGTGGTTATTATGATGGTTATATCATGGCTGTGGTTATATCATGGTTGTGGTTATTATGATGGTTATATCATGGCTGTGGTTATTATGATGGTTATATCATGGCTGTGGTTATTATGATGGTTATATCATGGCTGTGGTTATTATGATGGGTATATCATGGCTGTGGTTATTATGATGGTTATATCATGGCTGTGGTTATTATGATGGTTATATCATGGCTGTGGTTATTATGATGGTTATTTCATGGCTGTGGTTATTATGATGGTTATATCATGGCTGTGGTTATTATGATGGTTATATCATGGCTGTGGTTATTATGATGGTTATATCATGGTTGAGGTTATTATGATGGTTATATCATGGCTGTGGTTATTATGATGGTTATATCATGGCTGTGGTTATTATGATGGTTAAATCATGGCTGTGGTTATTATGATGGTTATATCATAGTTGTGGTTATTATGATGGTTATATCATGGTTGAGGTTAATATGATGGTTATATCATGGCTGTGGTTATTATGATGGTTATATCATGGCTGTGGTTATTATGATGGTTATATCATGGTTGTGGTTATTATGATGGTTATAACATTGCTGTGGTTATTATGATGGTAATGTCATGGTTGTGATTATTATTATGGTTATATCATGGCTGTGTTTATTATGATGGTTATATCATGTTTGTGGTTATTATGATGGTTATAACATGGCTGTGGTTATTATGATGTTTATATCATGGTTGAGGTTAATATGATGGTTATATCATGGCTGTGGTTATTATGATGGTTATATCATGTTTGTGGTTATTATGATGGTTATATCATGCCTTTGGTTATTATGATGGTTATATCATGGCTGTGGTTATTATGATGATTATATCATGGCTGTGGTTATTATGATGTTTATATCTTGGCTGTGGTTATTATGATGGTTATTTCATAGCTGTGGTTATTATGATGGTTATATCATGGTTGAGGTTATTATGATGGTTATATCATGGCTGTGGTTAATATGATGGTTATATCATGGTTGTGGTTATTATGATGGTTATATCATGGCTGTGGTTATTATGATGGTTATAACATGGCTGTGGTTATTATGATGGTTATATCATGGCTGTGGTTATTATGATGGTTATATCATGGTTGTGGTTATTATGATGGTTATATCATGGCTGTGGTTATATCATGGCTGTGGTTATTATGATGGTTATATCATGGCTGTGGTTATTATGATGGTTATATCATGGCTGTGGTTATTATGATGGTTATATCATGGCTGTGGTTATTATGATGGTTATATCATGGCTGTGGTTATATCATGGCTGTGGTTATTATGATGGTTATATCATGGCTGTGGTTATTATGATGGTTATATCATGGCTGTGGTTATTATGATGGTTATATCATGGCTGTGGTTATATCATGGCTGTGGTTATTATGATGGTTATATCATGGCTGTGGTTATTATGATGGTTATATCATGGCTGTGGTTATTATGATGGTTATATCATGGCTGTGATTATTATGATGGTTATATCATGGCTGTGATTATTATGATGGTTATATCTTGGCTTTGGTTATATCATGGCTGTGGTTATTATGATGGTTATATCATGGCTGTGGTTATATCATGGTTGTGGTTATTATGATGGTTATATCATGGCTGTGGTTATTATGATGGTTATATCATGGCTGTGCTTATTATGATGGTTATATCATGGCTGTGGTTATAATGATGGTTATATCATGACTGTGGTTATTATGATGGTTATATCATGGCTTTGGTTATATCATGGTTGTGGTTATTATGATGGTTATATCATGGCTGTGGTTATTATGATGGTTATATCATGGCTGTGGTTATTATAAAGGTTATATCATGGCTGTGGTTATAATGATGGTTATATAATGGTTGTGGTTATTATTATGGTTATATCATGGTTGTGGTTATTATGATGGTTATATCATGGTTGTGGTTATTATGATGATTATATCATGGTTGTGGTTATTATGATGATTAAATCATGGCTGTGGTTCTTATTATGGTTATATCATGGCTGTGGTTATTATGATAGTTATATCATGGCTGTGGTTATTATGATGGTTATATCATGGCTGTGGTTATATCATGGCTGTGGTTATTATGATGGTTATATCATGGCTGTGGTTATTATGATGGTTATATCATGGCTGTGGTTATTATGATGGTTATATCATGGCTGTGGTTATATCATGGCTGTGGTTATTATGATGGTTATATCATGGCTGTGGTTATTATGATGGTTATATCATGGCTGTGGTTATTATGATGGTTATATCATGGCTGAGGTTATTATGATGGTTATATCATGGCTGTGGTTATATCATTGCTGTGGTTATTATGATGGTTATATCATGGCTGTGGTTATTAAAATGGTTATTTCATGGTTGTGGTTATTATGATGGTTATATCATGGCTGTGGTTATTATTATGGTTATATCATGGCTGTTGTTATTATGATAGTTATATCATGGCTGTGGTTATTATGATGGTTATATCATGGCTGTGGTTATATCATGGCTGTGGTTATTATGATGGTTATATCATGGCTGTGGTTATTATGATGGTTATATCATGGCTGTGGTTATTATGATGGTTATATCATGGCTGTGGTTATATCATGGCTGTGGTTATTATGATGGTTATATCATGGCTGTGGTTATTATGATGGTTATATCATGGCTGTGATTATTATGATGGTTATATCATGGCTGAGGTTATTATGATGGTTATATCATGGCTGTGGTTATATCATTGCTGTGGTTATTATGATGGTTATATCATGGCTGTGGTTATTATGATGGTTATTTCATGGCTGTGGTTATTATGATGGTTAAATCATGGCTGTGGTTATTATGATGGTTATATCATGGCTGTGGTTATTATGATGTTTATATCTTGGCTGTGGTTATTATGATGGTTATTTCATAGCTGTGGTTATTATGATGGTTATATCATAGTTGTGGTTATTATGATGGTTATATCATGGCTGTGGTTATTATGATGGTTATATCATGGCTGTGGTTATTATGATGTTTATATCTTGGCTGTGGTTATTATGATGGTTATTTCATAGCTGTGGTTATTATGATGGTTATATCATAGTTGTGGTTATTATGATGGTTATATCATGGCTGTGTTTATTATGATGGTTATATCATGTTTGTGGTTATTATGATGGTTATAACATGGCTGTGGTTATTATGATGTTTATATCATGGTTGAGGTTAATATGATGGTTATAACATGGCTGTGGTTATTATGATGTTTATATCATGGTTGAGGTTAATATGATGGTTATATCATGGCTGTGGTTATTATGATGGTTATATCATGGCTGTGGTTATTATGATGGTTATATCATGGCTGTGGTTATATCATGGCTGTGGTTATTATGATGGTTATATCATGGCTGTGGTTATTAAAATGGTTATTTCATGGTTGTGGTTATTATGATGGTTATATCATGGCTGTGGTTATTATGATGGTTATATCATGGCTGTGGTTATTATGATGTTTATATCTTGGCTGTGGTTATTATGATGGTTATTTCATAGCTGTGGTTATTATGATGGTTATATCATAGTTGTGGTTATTATGATGGTTATATCATGGCTGTGTTTATTATGATGGTTATATCATGTTTGTGGTTATTATGATGGTTATATCATGGCTGTGGTTATTATGATGGTTATATCATGCCTTTGGTTATTATGATGGTTATATCATGGCTGTGGTTATTATGATGTTTATATCTTGGCTGTGGTTATTATGATGGTTATTTCATAGCTGTGGTTATTATGATGGTTATATCATGGTTGAGGTTATTATGATGGTTATATCATGGCTGTGGTTAATATGATGGTTATATCATGGTTGTGGTTATAATGATGGTTATATCATGGCTGTGGTTATTATGATGGTTATAACATGGCTGTGGTTATTATGATGGTTATAACATGGCTGTGGTTATTATGATGGTTATATTATGGCTGTGGTTATTATGATGGTTATATCATGGCTGTGGTTATAATGATGGTTATATCATGGCTGTGGTTATAATTATGGTTATATCATGGTTGTGGTTATTATTATGGTTATATCATGGTTGTGGTTATTATGATGGTTATATCATGGTTGTGGTTATTATGATGGTTATATCATGGTTGTGGTTATTATGATGGTTATATCATGGCTGTGGTTATTATGATGGTTATATCATGGCTGTGGTTATATCATGGTGGTTAAATCATGGCTGTGGTTATTATGATGGTTATATCATGGCTGTGGTTATTATGATGGTTATATCATGGCTGTGGTTATTATGATGGTTATATCATGGCTGTGGTTATTATGATGGTTATATCATGGCTGAGGTTATTATGATGGTTATATCATGGCTGTGGTTATATCATGGCTGTGGTTATATCATGGCTGTGGTTATATCATGACTGTGGTTATTATGATGGTTATATCATGGCTGTGGTTATATCATGGTTGTGGTTATTATGATGGTTATATCATGGCTGTGGTTATTATGATGGTTATATCATGGCTGTGGTTATTATGATGGTTATATCATGGCTGTGGTTATATCATGGCTGTGGTTATTATGATGGTTATATCATGACTGTGGTTATTATGATGGTTATATCATGGCTGTGGTTATATCATGACTGTGGTTATTATGATGGTTATATCATGGCTGTGGTTATTATGATGGTTATATCATGACTGTGGTTATTATGATGGTTATATCATGGCTGTGGTTATATCATGGTTGTGGTTATTATGATGGTTATATCATGGCTGTGCTTATTATGATGGTTATATCATGGCTGTGCTTATTATGATGGTTATATCATGGCTGTGGTTATAATGATGGTTATATCATGACTGTGGTTATTATGATGGTTATATCATGGCTGTGGTTATATCATGGTTGTGGTTATTATGATGGTTATATCATGGCTGTGGTTATTATGATGGTTATATCATGGCTGTGGTTATTATGATGGTTATATCATGGCTGTGGTTATTATAAAGGTTATATCATGGCTGTGGTTATAATGATGGTTATATAATGGTTGTGGTTATTATTATGGTTATATCATGGTTGTGGTTATTATCATGGTTATATCATGGTTGTGGTTATTATGATGATTATATCATGGCTGTGATTATTATGATGGTTATATCATGGCTGAGGTTATTATGATGGTTATATCATGGCTGTGGTTATATCATGGCTGTGGTTATTATGATGGTTATATCATGGCTGTGGTTATTATGATGGTTATATCATGGCTGTGGTTATATCATGGCTGTGGTTTTTATGATGGTTATATCATGGCTGTGGTTATTATGATAGTTATATCATGCCTTTGGTTATTATGATGGTTATATCATGGCTGTGGTTATGATGGTTATATCATGGCTGTGATTATTATGATGGTTATATCATGGCTGAGGTTATTATGATGGTTATATCATGGTTGTGGTTATATCATGGCTGTGGTTATTATGATGGTTATATCATGACTGTGGTTATTATGATGGTTATATCATGGCTGTGGTTATATCATGGTTGTGGTTATTATGATGGTTATATCATGGCTGTGGCTATTATGATGGTTATATCATGGCTGTGGTTATTATGATGGTTATATCATGGCTGTGGTTATTATGATGGTTATATCATGGCTGTGGTTATTATGATGGTTATATCATGGCTGTGGTTATATCATGGCTGTGGTTATTATGATGGTTATATCATGGCTGTGGTTATTATGATGGTTATATCATGGCTGTGATTATTATGATGGTTATATCATGGCTGAGGTTATTATGATGGTTATATCATGGCTGTGGTTATATCATGGCTGTGGTTATTATGATGGTTATATCATGACTGTGGTTATTATGATGGTTATATCATGGCTGTGGTTATTATGATGGTTATATCATGGCTGTGGTTATTATGATGGTTATATCATGGCTGTGGTTATTATGATGGTTATATCATGGCTGTGGTTATATCATGGCTGTGGTTATTATGATGGTTATATCATGGCTGTGGTTATATCATGGCTGTGGTTATTATGATGGTTATATCATGGCTGTGGTTATTATGATGGTTATATCATGGCTGTGATTATTATGATGGTTATATCATGGCTGTGGTTATTATGATGGTTATATCATGGCTGTGGTTATTATGATGGTTATATCATGGCTGTGGTTATTATGATGGTTATATCATGGCTGTGATTATTATGATGGTTATATCATGGCTGAGGTTATTATGATGGTTATATCATGGCTGTGGTTATATCATGGTTGTGGTTATTATGATGGTTATATCATGGCTGTGGTTATTATGATGGTTATATCATGGCTGTGGTTATTATGATGGTTATATCATGGCTGTGGTTATATCATGGCTGTGGTTATTATGATGGTTATATCATGGCTGTGGTTATTATGATGGTTATATCATGGCTGTGGTTATTATGATGGTTATATCATGGCTGTGGTTATTATTATGGTTATATCATGGCTGTGGTTATATCATGGTTGTGGTTATTATGATGGTTATATCATGGCTGTGGTTATTATGATGGTTATATCATGGCTGTGATTATTATGATGGTTATATCATGGCTGTGGTTATTATGATGGTTATATCATGGCTGTGGTTATATCATGGCTGTGGTTATTATGATGGTTATATCATGGCTGTGGTTATTATGATGGTTATATCATGGCTGTGGTTATTATGATGGTTATATCATGGCTGTGGTTATTATGATGGTTATATCATGGCTGTGGTTATTATGATGGTTATATCATGGCTGTGATTATTATGATGGTTATATCATGGCTGTGATTATTATGATGGTTATATCATGGCTGTGGTTATTATGATGGTTATATCATGGCTGTGGTTATTATGATGGTTATATCATGGCTGTGGTTATATCATGGCTGTGGTTATTATGATGGTTATATCATGGCTGTGGTTATATCATGGCTGTGGTTATTATGATGGTTATATCATGGCTGTGGTTATTATGATGGTTATATCATGGCTGTGGTTATTATGATGGTTATATCATGGCTGTGGTTATTATGATGGTTATATCATGGCTGTGATTATTATGATGGTTATATCATGGCTGAGGTTATTATGATGGTTATATCATGGCTGTGGTTATATCATGGCTGTGGTTATTATGATGGTTATATCATGGCTGTGGTTATTATGATGGTTATATCATGGCTGTGGTTATTATGATGGTTATATCATGGCTGTGGTTATATCATGGCTGTGGTTATTATGATGGTTATATCATGGCTGTGATTATTATGATGGTTATATCATGGCTGAGGTTATTATGATGGTTATATCACAGTTGTGGTTATTATTATGGTTATATCATGGCTGTGGTTATTATCATGGCAATATCATAGTTGTGGTTATAATGCTAGTAAATCTCAGCGTTATCGCTATTATAGATGATAGACCGGGTTTGGTTATTATGCTGAAGGTACTCAGGGTGGGGGTTATTAGGATGGTAACACTCAGGGTGGGGGTTATTAGGATGGTAACACTCAGGGGGGTGGGTATTAGGATGGTAACACTCAGGGTGGGGGTTATTAGGATGGTAACACTCAGGGTGGGGGTTATTAGGATGGTAACACTCAGGGTGGGGGTTATTAGGATGGTAACACTCTGGGTGGGGGTTATTAGGATGGTAACACTCTGGGTGGGGGTTATTAGGATGGTAACACTCTGGGTGGGGGTTATTAGGATGGTAACACTCTGGGTGGGGGTTATTAGGATGGTAACACTCTGGGTGGGGGTTATTAGGATGGTAACACTCTGGGTGGGGGTTATTAGGATGGTAACACTCTGGGTGGGGGTTATTAGGATGGTAACACTCTGGGTGGGGGTTATTAGGATGGTAACACTCTGGGTGGGGGTTATTAGGATGGTAACACTCTGGGTGGGGGTTATTAGGATGGTAACACTCTGGGTGGGGGTTATTAGGATGGTAACACTCTGGGTGGGGGTTATTAGGATGGTAACACTCTGGGTGGGGGTTATTAGGATGGTAACACTCTGGGTGGGGGTTATTAGGATGGTAACACTCTGGGTGGGGGTTATTAGGATGGTAACACTCTGGGTGGGGGTTATTAGGATGGTAACACTCTGGGTGGGGGTTATTAGGATGGTAACACTCTGGGTGGGGGTTATTAGGATGGTAACACTCTGGGTGGGGGTTATTAGGATGGTAACACTCTGGGTGGGGGTTATTAGGATGGTAACACTCTGGGTGGGGGTTATTAGGATGGTAACACTCTGGGTGGGGGTTATTAGGATGGTAACACTCTGGGTGGGGGTTATTAGGATGGTAACACTCTGGGTGGGGGTTATTAGGATGGTAACACTCTGGGTGGGGGTTATTAGGATGGTAACACTCTGGGTGGGGGTTATTAGGATGGTAACACTCTGGGTGGGGGTTATTAGGATGGTAACACTCTGGGTGGGGGTTATTAGGATGGTAACACTCTGGGTGGGGGTTATTAGGATGGTAACACTCTGGGTGGGGGTTATTAGGATGGTAACACTCAGGGTGGGGGTTATTATGGGATATTCTCACCTGCCTTGGTGTAGTAAAAGCAGACATCAGAGTCTGGTTCATCCAAACATGTAAAATATCCCTTCACGGCCACCAGGATTCGCAGGGAGAAGGATGCGAGGTACAAGCTGATGGTCACAATGTCCAAGAAGTTCCACCAGTCTAGGAAGTAGCTCCTGAGACCCTCGATCCAGACCTCCTTACACTCGTGCCATAAGAAGCCTGTAAGAGTGAGTGAGACTCTGATCTAATGCTTTTACCAGACTAGTAAGACGTAATCACAACTACCTAACTAGTCCTAGAGAACTAACTTGACTTCCAGGGACATAACTAGTCCCAGTGATCAAATCAAGCTCAGGTTCTCTACTTATGGCAGGTAAAAGAAATAACTTCCTGTAGGGGGCGTCACAGGTAATGCTGGTGACAATGGCACAGGATATATCGGAAAAACACATTTTTTTACAAAGTGAAAAAGGTGTTGGTGAGTGATCTAGTGATTAAACATACTTCTAAAAGAGAATCCCATTTATTTAATCAGGGAGTCCAGACGCCGAGGAAAGGCGAAACGCGTAGAGTCCTGGACTCACCCTGCTATTTTATCCATTGTATGTTTCCTGTACATTTCTGAGCTTTATATACCTGCTGGAAGGACACTATGTACGGTTATGTGGCGCCCACCCCGCTTGCTACAGTGGCCCTCCATGTAAGTAGATATTTTGTCTATTAAACGCATTGTATCTTCGCTTCCTAATTGGATGCCTGTTATTGGGATCTCTTGAGCCAATACTATAGAAGATTACTATACTAGAGAAGAATACTATACTAGAGAAGATTACTATACTATAGAAGATTACTATACTAGAGACGATTACTATACTATAGAAGATTACTATACTAGAGACGATTACTATACTATAGAAGATTACTATACTAGAGAAGATTACTATACTAGAGAAGATTACTATACTAGAGAAGATTACTATACTAGAGACGATTACTATACTAGAGACGATTACTATACTATAGAAGATTACTATACTAGAGACGATTACTATACTATAGAAGATTACTATACTAGAGAAGATTACTATACTAGAGACGATTACTATACCATAGAAGATTACTATACTAGAGAAGATTACTATACTAGAGACGATTACTATACTAGAGAAGATTACTATACTAGAGAAGATTACTATACTATAGAAGATTAATATACTAGAGAAGATTACTATACTATAGAAGATTACTATACTATAGAAGATTAATATACTATAGAAGATTACTATACTATAGAAGATTACTATACTAGAGACGATTACTATACTAGAGAAGATTACTATACTAGAGAAGATTACTATACTATAGAAGATTACTATACTAGAGACGATTACTATACTAGAGAAGATTACTATACTATAGAAGATTACTATACTAGAGACGATTACTATACTAGAGAAGATTACTATACTAGAGAAGATTACTATACTAGAGAAGATTACTATACTATAGAAGATTACTATACTAGAGAAGATTAATATACTAGAGAAGATTACTATACTAGAGAAGATTACTATACTAGAGAAGATTACTATACTAGAGAAGATTACTATACTAGAGACGATTACTATACCATAGAAGATTACTATACTAGAGAAGATTACTATACTAGAGACGATTACTATACTAGAGACGATTACTATACTAGAGAAGATTACTATACTAGAGAAGATTACTATACTAGAGAAGATTACTATACTATAGAAGATTACTATACTATAGAAGATTACTATACTATAGAAGATTACTATACTAGAGAAGATTACTATACTATAGAAGATTACTATACTATAGAAGATTACTATACTAGAGACGATTACTATACTAGAGAAGATTACTATACTATAGAAGATTACTATACTAGAGACGATTACTATACTAGAGAAGATTACTATACTAGAGAAGATTACTATACTAGAGAAGATTACTATACTAGAGAAGATTAATATACTAGAGAAGATTACTATACTAGAGAAGATTAATATACTAGAGAAGATTACTATACTAGAGAAGATTACTATACTAGAGAAGATTACTATACTAGAGAAGATTAATATACTATAGAAGAATACTATACTAGAGAAGATTACTATACTAGGGACGATTACTATACTAGAGAAGATTACTATACTAGAGAAGATTAATATACTAGAGAAGATTAATATACTAGAGAAGATTACTATACTATAGAAGATTACTATACTAGAGAAGATTAATATACTATAGAAGATTACTATACTAGAGAAGATTACTATACTAGAGAAGATTAATATACTATAGAAGATTACTATACTAGGGACGATTACTATACTAGGGACGATTACTATACTAGAGAAGATTACTATACTAGAGAAGATTACTATACTAGAGAAGATTACTATACTATAGAAGATTACTATACTAGAGAAGATTAACATGAAGATCCAACGGATTTCTCCATTTATTTGAAGTGCGTGTCTTCTTCCCAAGTCTGTGAGCGCATCGCCCCAAGATTCCTCCTGATCTCTGAAAGAGTTATTATCTCACCTATTTCCACTTATTGAATTGCTTTCAGCGCACTATATGTTTTGTTTATTTGTATATTGGGTGTGGTATAGGGACGCACTAACTAAATGCTGCTAAAAGCTGAGATTACAGCGCTGGGAACACTTTTGTTTTTTGTGTAGCCAGTATTCATTAGTACAGGAGCTCCATGTGGGTGTGGCTATAGTCTGTTACAGGGGACAGCTCCATGTGGGTGTGGCTATAGTCTGTTACAGGGGACAGCTCCATGTGGGTGTGGCTATAGTCTGTTACAGGGGACAGCTCCATGTGGGTGTGGCTATAGTCTGTTACAGGGGACAGCTCCATGTGGGTGTGGCTATAGTCTGTTACATGGGACAGCTCCATGTGGGTGTGGCTATAGTCTGTTACATGGGACAGCTCCATGTGGGTGTGGCTATAGTCTGTTACAGGGGACAGCTCCATGTGGGTGTGGCTATAGTCTGTTACATGGGACAGCTCCATGTGGGTGTGGCTATAGTCTGTTACATGGGACAGCTCCATGTGGGTGTGGCTATAGTCTGTTACAGGGGACAGCTCCATGTGGGTTTGGCTATAGTCTGTTACATGGGACAGCTCCATGTGGGTGTGGCTATAGTCTGTTACATGGGACAGCTCCATGTGGGTATGGCTATAGTCTGTTACATGGGACAGCTCCACGTGGGTGTGGCTATAGTCTGTTACAGGGGACAGCTCCATGTGGGTGTGGCTATAGTCTGTTACATGGGACAGCTCCATGTGGGTGTGGCTATAGTCTGTTACAGGGGACAGCTCTATGTAGGTGTGGCTATAGTCTGTTACAGGGGACAGCTCCACGTGGGTGTGGCTATAGTCTGTTACAGGGGACAGCTCCATGTGGGTGTGGCTATAGTTTGTTACAGGGGACAGCTCCATGTGGGTGTGGCTATAGTCTGTTACAGGGGACTTCTCCTTATAGGTGTGGCTATAGTCTGTTACAGGGGACAGCTCCATGTGGGTGTGGCTATAGTCTTTTACAGGGGACAGCTCCATGTGGGTGTGGCTATAGTCTGTTACAGGGGACTTCTCCATATGGGTGTGGCTATAGTCTGTTACACGTGACAGCTCTATGTGGGTGTGGCTATAGTCTGTTAGAGGGGACAGCTCCATGTAGGTGTGGCTATAGTCTGTTCCAGGGGACAGCTCCATGTGGGTGTGGCTATAGTTTGTTACAGGGGACAGCTCCATGTGGGTGTGGCTATAGTCTGTTACAGGGGACAGCTCCGTGTGGGTGTGGCTATAGTCAGTTACACGTGACGGCTCTATGTGTGTGTGGCTATAGTGTGTTACATGGGACAGCTCCATGTGGGTGTGGCTATAGTCTGTTACAGGGGACAGCTCCATATGGATGTGGCTATAGTCTGTTACAGGGGACAGCTCCATGTGGGTGTGGCTATAGTCTGTTACTGGGGACAGCTCCATGTGGGTGTGGCTATAGTTTGTTACAGGGGGCAGCTCCATGTAGGTGTGGCTATAGTCTGTTACAGAGGACAGCTCCACGTGGGTTTGGCTATAGTGTGTTACATGGGACAGCTCCATGTGGATGTGGCTATAGTCTGTTACAGGGGACAGCTCCATGTGGGTGTGGCTATAGTCTGTTACAGGGGGCAGCTCCACGTGTGTCTGGCTATAGTCTGTTACAGGGGACAGCTCCATGTGGGTGTGGCTATAGTGTGTTACAGGGGACCGCTCCATGTGGGTGTGGCTATAGTCTGTTACAGGGGACAGCTCCATGTGGGTGTGGCTATAGTCTGTTACAGGGGGCAGCTCCACGTGGGTGTGGCTATAGTCTGTTACAGGGGACAGCTCCGTGTGGGTGTGGCTATAGTCAGTTACACGTGACGGCTCTATGTGTGTGTGGCTATAGTGTGTTACATGGGACAGCTCCATGTGGGTGTGGCTATAGTCTGTTACAGGGGACAGCTCCATATGGATGTGGCTATAGTCTGTTACAGGGGACAGCTCCATGTGGGTGTGGCTATAGTCTGTTACTGGGGACAGCTCCATGTGGGTGTGGCTATAGTTTGTTACAGGGGGCAGCTCCATGTAGGTGTGGCTATAGTCTGTTACAGAGGACAGCTCCACGTGGGTTTGGCTATAGTGTGTTACATGGGACAGCTCCATGTGGATGTGGCTATAGTCTGTTACAGGGGACAGCTCCATGTGGGTGTGGCTATAGTCTGTTACAGGGGGCAGCTCCACGTGTGTCTGGCTATAGTCTGTTACAGGGGACAGCTCCATGTGGGTGTGGCTATAGTGTGTTACAGGGGACCGCTCCATGTGGGTGTGGCTATAGTCTGTTACAGGGGACAGCTCCATGTGGGTGTGGCTATAGTCTGTTACAGGGGGCAGCTCCACGTGGGTGTGGCTATAGTCTGTTACAGGGGGCAGCTCCAGACGGGCGGGGGGCCTCTATTCTGGGAATAGTTTGGTATGGGGGTTTAGGGTGTGGAGCTAGTGTGGATCTCATGTTAAAGCGGCAGGATCTCCCTGTGAGGGACCAATACTGTGGTCAAAGCTCAGCCTGTTAAATATGGGTCTAAGGACTGACCTGCCACCCAGACCATGTGTAATGAGTTCTGCCAGATGGCCTGACTCCTTCCCTCATATATATCATGTCTTCTCTCCATAATCAGAGATTCCACCAAGAGGAAGATGAGGAACCACAAGTAGGAGGCAGAATGGAGGAGGAACTTGATGACCGGGATCTTCAGAGTCCTTCCAACCTGGGAAAGGACCGGGATTAAAAGCTTTAATCCAGATGGAGATTCTTTGTGGATTTGAAGATGCTCGGCAGTGTCCGCAGTCAAACATAAAACAATATCACTATGAAAGAGCCATTCAAATAGCTTTATCATTTGTGATTCAAATAATGAAGCTACATTGGCTTTAATTGAGCAGTTCCCTTGTCAGTTCTCTCTTTTGCATTCACAATGTATACGTACACATGGGAGGGTCCATGATTTTATTGTGCTTGAGGTGCCCACATCACTGTCAGTGCACCCCACCCACCCCCCTTATTAACTATAAAGCTTCAAATGAGCAAGAAGGAGCATTTTACATTCAAACAGGCCGACTGGAGCAGCAGAAATGGAGGGAGAAGCCGCCGGCTGTTTTCTAAGGTAGGTTAGCTAGACATAGAGAGCGGAATAAACACCTGGCAGGCAGGGGAGTGCAAAAAGAGCTTCTATTCACCTGCCTGCTGTCGGTGTGGTTTGGTCTGCTCTCTGCCTCTCCCTCTAGCAGCTGGTCTCCTCTCCTGTTCACTATGGCTGCTGCTGCTGCATCCCATGCATACAGTTCCATGCTTAGCTCATGTTGCGCAGGTTCAGGCTGGTCTGTTAGCAGCTACTACCCCGGTCATATAATGTTTGCTATTCATGGGTAACTTACATTTGCCTCCCACCAGGAAACCCCTCTCCTGAGCCAACAAAAGGTAGGGAAGGAGGTAAGAAAGTACTGGGGTGGGAGAGGGGAATCGTGGGGAGGCTCATTTGCTCACACACCCCACCTCCCGGGAAAACATCCCACGGACGCCCATTCAACTTAACTAGATGTAAAGATATATATTGTGGATCACAGTGAAGTGCTCCTGCCTTACCTTAGATTTGGGTGCCAGCCAGTAGATCAGGCACAGGAAAGGCATGGTGAAGAAGATGGTGCAAGCAATGAATATTTTCCAGATAGTGTTACTCCCTCTCCAGCCGGACAGTTTCCCACTCCAGATAGAGGACAGGACTTGCTGACAGATAGGGTGAGCCACGAACTACAGAGGAAGCCAGACCGTTAGAACCCCCCACTCCCAACGCTCTATCCGGTGATAAAGCTTCACTGCCACTTACACAACATATTTCTTATTTCGTGCATGTTATACTTTGTAAGAAGCAGTATTTTTACTTTGAATTCATTATACATCTCTGTAGCTTTTTATTGGAATTAATGTAATCGGGGCTTTTAAATTCAGTCACATGTGTACGCACAGCTCTGTGACATCAGTGAGGGGGAGTGCGCATGGGGCAGGGTTGACTCCGCTGTAGCAGTTTTCCTGTGCCCTTCGGCTATTATGTACTGTGAACGTTATGGGCGGAGGAATGGTGTGTGTGGGTGGAGCCTTGCCATCACTAGATGGAACTAGGCATGTGACCTGGAGCCCCCTATGTGTGCACGTGCCTGTACCCAGTGGTGTTCGGTTCTGTGCTGCCTTAGCGTGAATAAAAATATACGACCCCCCCCCCCCAACCATCAGTATTCGCACCCTTCCTCTCATAACCTTTCCACTGCGCCATATTATCCCCACACTCCTGTCCACTGCACCATATTATCCCCACACTCCTGTCCTCTGCACCATATTATCCCCACACTCCTGTCCACTGCGCCATATTATCCCCACATTCCTGTCCACTGCACCATATTATCCCCACATTCCTGTCCACTGCGCCATATTATCCCCACACTCCTGTCCTCTGCGCCATATTATCCCCACATTCCTGTCCACTGTACCATATTATCCCCACATTCCTGTCCACTGCGCCATATTATCCCCACACTCCTGTCCACTGCGCCATATTATCCCCACACTCCTGTCCACTGCACCATATTATCCCCACATTCCTGTCCACTGCACCATATTATCCCCACATTCCTGTCCACTGCACCATATTATCCCCACATTCCTGTCCTCTGCACCATATTATACCCACATTCCTGTCCTCTGCACCATATTATCCCCACACTCCTGTCCTCTGCGCCATATTATCCCCACACTCCTGTCCACTGCGCCATATTATCGCCACACTCCTGTCCACTGCGCCATATTATCCCCACACTCCTGTCCACTGTGCCATATTATCCCCACACTCCTGTCCTCTGCGCCATATTATCCCCACACTCCTGTCCTCTGCGCCATATTATCCCCACACTCCTGTCCACTGCACCATATTATCCCCACATTCCTGTCCACTGCACCATATTATCCCCACATTCCTGTCCACTGCACCATATTATCCCCACATTCCTGTCCTCTGCACCATATTATACCCACATTCCTGTCCTCTGCACCATATTATCCCCACACTCCTGTCCTCTGCGCCATATTATCCCCACACTCCTGTCCACTGCGCCATATTATCTCCACACTCCTGTCCACTGCGCCATATTATCCCCACACTCCTGTCCACTGCGCCATATTATCCCCACACTCCTGTCCTCTGCGCCATATTATCCCCACACTCCTGTCCTCTGCGCCATATTATCCCCACACTCCTGTCCACTGCGCCATATTATCCCCACACTCCTGTCCACTGCACCATATTATCCCCACACTCCTGTCCACTGCGCCATATTATCCCCACACTCCTGTCCACTGCGCCATATTATTCCCACACTCCTGTCCACTGCGCCATATTATCCCCACACTCCTGTCCACTGCGCCATATTATCCCCACACTCCTGTCCACTGCGCCATATTATTCCCACACTCCTGTCCACTGCGCCATATTATCCCCACACTCCTGTCCACAGTGCCAGATTTCCCCCACATTCCAATCCACAGTGCCAGATTTCCCCCACATTCCAATCCACAGTGCCAGATTTCCCCCACATTCCTTTGCAAAGCTCCATTTTGCTCCCTGGTGATGTCATGCGGACTGCCCGGATGTGTAGGCAGTGAGGGAGGATGAAGCCCCTTCTGCTGCTGCCCTTCCTCCAGTCTGCCACTCTTGGCCTAGTTAGCCTAGGAAGATATATACAACACTGCCTAGACCCCCACACTGATTTTACACTAGGCTTGCCACCGATTCTTTACAACAATACCGGTCACTCTGTATCCTCCATAGATTTAACATTAGCATCAAGCCGGAGTTTGTACTGGCCTGCTGGTAAAATCCCAGCTGGATAGCCACCCTAACTGAGATCCCCTTCACTGTACCCTCTTCTGGTTGTGATGCACAGCGAGCCGCAGTCTGGACAGGTTAGGGATCCCCTCTTCGAAGGTCTGGTTATCCATCTGCTCCTCATCACTATCATCACCGCAGTCATTCAGCACAGCAGTCACTTCACTCTGGTTCCTGCACATCCCCAGCAGCTCCACAGCAAACTCCTGGCACAGGTCCTCCAGGCTGAGGTACTCGGGCTACAAACAGAGTAAGTTAAATAGAAACGCTTTAATGGAGGAACTCAAATAAAGTACGTTATAGAATCCTCTCTGCTCTGTATAGTTCTATCAGGGGCGGACATGATGTATATAATCTTTGCTCTGTATAGCTCTATCAGGGGGAGGACATGCTGTATAGAATCTTTGCTCTGTATAGCTCTATCAGGGGCAGACATGTTGTTTAGACTCTTTGCTGTGTATGTGTCACTCAAACACTGCTTATACTGTGACTGTATCACCCAAACACTGCTTATACTGTGACTGTATTACCCAAACACTGCTTATACTGTGACTGACTGTATCACCCAAACACTGCTTATACTGTGACTGTGTCACCCAAACACTGCTCATACTGTGACTGTATCACCCAAACACTGCTCATACTGTGACTGTATCACCCAAACACTGCTCATACTGTGACTGTGTCACCCAAACACTGCTCATACTGTGACTGTCACCCAAACACTGCTCATACTGTGACTGTATCACCCAAACACTGCTCATACTGTGACTGTATCAACCAAACACTGCTTATACTGTGACTATATCACCCAAACATTGCTTATACTGTGACTATATCACCTAAACACTGCTTATACTGTGACTGTATCACCTAAACACTGCTTATACTGTGACTGTATTACCTAAACATTGCTTATACTGTGACTATATCACCCAAACATTGCTTATACTGTGACTATATCACCTAAACACTGCTTATACTGTGACTATATCACCTAAACACTGCTTATACTGTGACTGTATCACCTAAACACTGCTTATACTGTGACTGTATCACCCAAACACTGCTTATACTGTGACTGTGTCACCCAAACACTGCTTATACTGTGACTGTGTCACCCAAACACTGCTTATACTGTGACTGTGTCACCCAAACACTGCTCATACTGCGACTGTATCACCAAAACACTGCTTATACTGTGACTGACTGTATCACCCAAACACTGCTTATACTGTGACTGTATCACCCAAACACTGCTTATACTGTGACTGTATCACCCAAACACTGCTTATACTGTGACTGTATCACCCAAACACTGCTTATACTGTGACTGTATCACCCAAACACTGCTTATACTGTGACTGTATCACCCAAACACTGCTTATACAGTGACTGTATCACCTAAACACTGCTTATACTGTGACTGTATCACCTAAACACTGCTTATACTGTGACTGTATCACCCAAACACTGCTTATACAGTGACTGTATCACCTAAACACTGCTTATACTGTGACTGTATCAACCAAACACTGCTTATACTGTGACTGTATCACCCAAACACTGCTTATACAGTGACTGTATCACCTAAACACTGCTTGTACTGTGACTGTATCACCCAAACACTGCTTATACTGTGACTGTATCACCCAAACACTTCTTATACTGTGACTGTATCACCTAAACACTGCTTATACAGTGACTGTGTCACCTAAACACTGCTTATACTGTGACTGTGTGACACAGACTCTAAATCCGGTATATCTGCTCATTTATAATTGTTCATTATTAGTGAAAAGCCAAGGACGTAACAGACCTTAAACTCTGGCTCCTTCCTGGACAGACGCTTCAGTTCCCGGCTTAGTTTGAAAGCTCGTAGCATGGCGTCCTCGCTGGCTATGGACAGGTAAGCTCTGCTAGCGATGCCCTTGTAAGTATTGATGCGAGACAGGGAGAATTTGAGCAGGTCATACTTGCGCCCATTGCTGCACTCCAGACAGCTACAGGAGATCTTGTGTGGCGTGGTGATCACATGACCCTTCTTCATCAACATCTCCACAATCTCGTAGAGGTCTTTCTCGCAGGCCAAGGTGAGTGGGGTCACCCCGGGGGCAAAGCGAGAGTTGTCTATGGAATTGTCAAAGAAAGCCAGGGAAAAGGACTTGATGTCCATCTTAATCCCTTTCTCCTGATCCAAGCGGTCCAGGAGCATCTTAACCACGTGGGGTTGGTTGGTGTCCACGGCCACCAGGAGGGCTTCGTGGATCTGCCGGAAGTCGAACTTGACACAGCGTAGCAGGGTCTTCATGATCTCCTCATTGCCCGTGCGGATGGCCAGGTTGAGAGCTTCTCTCCACGAGCGATCTTCACTATCGTCCAGCTGGCGCAGGATCCCGTCACTGACCTGTAGAAGTTGTTGGACCTGGATGAGGTTCCCATCGTGGATGGCATTGATAAGCGACACGGGGAACTTGAGCTTCTTGTTGACAATTTCTCTCCAGTTTGCTTGCTGCAGATAACAAGAGAAATATTTAGTGCTTTATTAGGAAAGAGGGGATTTGAAACTTAAGGCCAAAGAAGCTGACTCAGCTTTTTTTTCCAACTCAGCTACTTTGGCCTTAAGTTTGAACTTCTCTTTTCAGGTCCCTGCAATTCTCTCGTTCAACAATAAAGCCACTGATTATACAGCACTGCGAGAGATGATAACACAACCAACAATGGTCTATACATCGTGTTAACAGAAATACAGAGAACAATATGTATTATCTGAGTCTCCTGCTTATGACATCACCCCTGGCGTGATAGGCACAGTAAGTAAAATGAGTAATTTGAATTTCAGACCACAAAGTGATGTCATAAGCAGGAGAAGCCACAGACACAAATACAAATACATTATTCTCCTAATCTTTTCACATGCTTGTAATTCTGCTAGCACAGTGTATAGATCAATGTGATCATATCTATTATTAGCACAGTGTATAGATCAATGTGATCATTTCTATTATTAGCACAGTGTGTAGATCAATGTGATCATTTCTATTATTAGCACAGTGTATAGATCAATGTGATCATTTCTATTATTAGCACAGTGTATAGATCAATGTGATCATTTCTATTTTTAGCACAGTGTATAGATCAATGTGATCATTTCTATTATTAGCACAGTGTATAGATCAATGTGATCATTTCTATTATTAGCACAGTGTGTAGATCAATGTGATCATTTCTATTATTAGCACAGTGTATAGATCAATGTGATCATTTCTATTATTAGCACAGTGTATAGATCAATGTGATCATTTCTATTATTAGCACAGTGTGTAGATCAATGTGATCATTTCTATTATTAGCACAGTGTGTAGATCAAAGTGATCATTTCTATTATTAGCACAGTGTGTAGATCAATGACATCATTTCTATTATTAGCACAGTGTGTAGATCAATGTGATCCTTTCTTTTATTAGCACAGTGTGTAGATCAATGTGATCATTTCTATTATTAGCACAGTGTATAGATCAATGTGATCATTTCTATTATTAGCACAGTGTGTAGATCAATGTGATCATTTCTATTATTAGCACAGTGTGTAGATCAATGTGATCATTTCTATTATTAGCACAGTGTGTAGATCAATGTGATCCTTTCTATTATTAGCACAGTGTATAGATCAATGAGATCATTTCTATTATTAGCACAGTGTATAGATCAATGTGATAATTTCTATAATTAGCACAGTGTGTAGATCAATGTGATCATTTCTATTATTAGCACAGTGTATAGATCAATGTGATCATTTCTATTATTAGCACAGTGTATAGATCAATGTGATCATTTCTATTATTAGCACAGTGTATAGATCAATGTGATCATTTCTATTATTAGCACAGTGTGTAGATCAATGTGATCATTTCTATTATTAGCACAGTGTATAGATCAATGTGATCATTTCTATTATTAGCACAGTGTGTAGATCAATGTGATCCTTTCTATTATTAGCACAGTGTATAGATCAATGTGATCATTTCTATTATTAGCACAGTGTATAGATCAATGTGATCATTTCTATTATTAGCACAGTGTATAGATCAATGTGATCATTTCTATTATTAGCACAGTGTGTAGATCAATGTGATCATTTCTATTATTAGCACAGTGTATAGATCAATGTGATCATTTCTATTATTAGCACAGTGTGTAGATCAATGTGATCATTTCTATTATTAGCACAGTGTATAGATCAATGTGATCATTTCTATTATTAGCACAGTGTGTAGATCAATGTGATCATTTCTATTATTAGCACAGTGTGTAGATCAATGTGATCATTTCTATTATTAGCACAGTGTGTAGATCAATGTGATCATTTCTATTATTAGCACAGTGTATAGATCAATGTGATCATTTCTATTATTAGCACAGTGTATAGATCAATGTGATCATTTCTATTATTAGCACAGTGTGTAGATCAATGTGATCCTTTCTATTATTAGCACAGTGTGTAGATCAATGTGATCATTTATATTATTAGCACAGTGTATAGATCAATGTGATAATTTCTATTATTAGCACAGTGTGTAGATCAATGTGATCCTTTCTATTATTAGCACAGTGTATAGATCAATGTGATCATTTCTATTATTAGCACAGTGTGTAGATCAATGTGATCCTTTCTATTATTAGCACAGTGTATAGATCAATGTGATCCTTTCTATTATTAGCACAGTGTGTAGATCAATGTGATCATTTCTATTATTAGCACAGTGTGTAGATCAATGTGATCATTTCTATTATTAGCACAGTGTGTAGATCAATGTGATCATTTCTATTATTAGCACAGTGTATAGATCAATGTGATCATTTCTATTATTAGCACAGTGTGTAGATCAATGTGATCATTTCTATTATTAGCACAGTGTGTAGATCAATGTGATCATTTCTATTATTAGCACAGTGTGTAGATCAATGTGATCATTTCTATTATTAGCACAGTGTATAGATCAATGTGATCATTTCTATTATTAGCACAGTGTATAGATCAATGTGATCATTTCTGTTATTAGCACAGTGTGTAGATCAATGTGATCATTTCTATTATTAGCACAGTGTATAGATCAATGTGATCATTTCTATTATTAGCACAGTGTGTAGATCAATGTGATCATTTCTATTATTAGCACAGTTTATAGATCAATGTGATCATTTCTATTATTAGCACAGTGTGTAGATCAATGTGATCATTTCTATTATTAGCACAGTGTATAGATCAATGAGATCATTTCTATTATTAGAACAGTGTATAGATCAATGTGATCCTTTCTATTATTAGCACAGTGTATAGATCAATGAGATCATTTCTATTATTAGCACAGTGTATAGATCAATGTGATAATTTCTATAATTAGCACAGTGTGTAGATCAATGTGATCATTTCTATTATTAGCACAGTGTGTAGATCAATGTGATCATTTCTGTTATTAGCACAGTGTGTAGATCAATGTGATCATTTCTATTATTAGCACAGTGTGTAGATCAATGTGATCATTTCTATTATTAGCACAGTGTGTAGATCAATGTGATCATTTCTATTATTAGCACAGTGTATAGATCAATGTGATCATTTCTATTATTAGCACAGTGTGTAGATCAATGTGATCATTTATATTATTAGCACAGTGTATAGATCAATGTGATAATTTCTATTATTAGCACAGTGTGTAGATCAATGTGATCATTTCTATTATTAGCACAGTGTGTAGATCAATGTGATCATTTCTATTATTAGCACAGTGTGTAGATCAATGTGATCCTTTCTATTATTAGCACAGTGTATAGATCAATGAGATCATTTCTATTATTAGCACAGTGTATAGATCAATGTGATAATTTCTATAATTAGCACAGTGTGTAGATCAATGTGATCATTTCTATTATTAGCACAGTGTGTAGATCAATGTGATCATTTCTATTATTAGCACAGTGTATAGATCAATGTGATCATTTCTATTATTAGCACAGTGTGTAGATCAATGTGATCATTTCTATTATTAGCACAGTGTATAGATCAATGTGATCATTTCTATTATTAGCACAGTGTGTAGATCAATGTGATCATTTCTATTATTAGCACAGTGTGTAGATCAATGTGATCATTTCTATTATTAGCACAGTGTATAGATCAATGTGATCATTTCTATTATTAGCACAGTGTGTAGATCAATGTGATCATTTCTATTATTAGCACAGAGTATAGATCAATGTGATCATTTCTATTATTAGCACAGTGTGTAGATCAATGTGATCCTTTCTATTATTAGCACAGTGTATAGATCAATGTGATCATTTCTATTATTAGCACAGTGTATAGATCAATGTGATCATTTCTATTATTAGCACAGTGTATAGATCAATGTGATCATTTCTATTATTAGCACAGTGTATAGATCAATGTGATCATTTCTATTATTAGCACAGTGTGTAGATCAATGTGATCATTTCTATTATTAGCACAGTGTATAGATCAATGTGATCATTTCTATTATTAGCACAGTGTGTAGATCAATGTGATCATTTATATTATTAGCACAGTGTATAGATCAATGTGATAATTTCTATTATTAGCACAGTGTGTAGATCAATGTGATCCTTTCTATTATTAGCACAGTGTATAGATCAATGTGATCATTTCTATTAATAGCACAGTGTGTAGATCAATGGGATCCTTTCTATTATTATCACAGTGTATAGATCAATGTGATCCTTTCTATTATAAGCACAGTGTGTAGATCAATGTGATCATTTCTATTATTAGCACAGTGTGTAGATCAATGTGATCATTTCTATTATTAGCACAGTGTGTAGATCAATGTGATCATTTCTATTATTAGCACAGTGTATAGATCAATGTGATCATTTCTATTATTAGCACAGTGTGTAGATCAATGTGATCATTTCTATTATTAGCACAGTGTGTAGATCAATGTGATCATTTCTATTATTAGCACAGTGTGTAGATCAATGTGATCATTTCTATTATTAGCACAGTGTATAGATCAATGTGATCATTTCTATTATTAGCACAGTGTATAGATCAATGTGATCATTTCTGTTATTAGCACAGTGTGTAGATCAATGTGATCATTTCTATTATTAGCACAGTGTATAGATCAATGTGATCATTTCTATTATTAGCACAGTGTGTAGATCAATGTGATCATTTCTATTATTAGCACAGTTTATAGATCAATGTGATCATTTCTATTATTAGCACAGTGTGTAGATCAATGTGATCATTTCTATTATTAGCACAGTGTATAGATCAATGAGATCATTTCTATTATTAGAACAGTGTATAGATCAATGTGATCCTTTCTATTATTAGCACAGTGTATAGATCAATGTGATCATTTCTATTATTAGCACAGTGTGTAGATCAATGTGATCATTTCTATTATTAGCACATTTTATAGATCAATGTGATCATTTCTATTATTAGCACAGTGTGTAGATCAATGTGATCATTTCTATTATTAGCACAGTGTATAGATCAATGAGATCATTTCTATTATTAGCACAGTGTATAGATCAATGTGATCCTTTCTATTATTAGCACAGTGTATAGATCAATGTGATCATTTCTATTATTAGCACAGTGTATAGATCAATGTGATCATTTCTATTAATAGCACAGTGTATAGATCAATGTGATCATTTCTATTAATAGCACAGTGTGTAGATCAATGTGATCATTTCTATTATTAGCACAGTGTGTAGATCAATGTGATCATTTCTATTATTAGCACAGTGTATAGATCAATGTGATCATTTCTATTATTAGCACAGTGTATAGATCAATGTGATCATTTCTGTTATTAGCACAGTGTGTAGATCAATGTGATCATTTCTATTATTAGCACAGTGTATAGATCAATGTGATCATTTCTATTATTAGCACAGTGTGTAGATCAATGTGATCATTTCTATTATTAGCACAGTTTATAGATCAATGTGATCATTTCTATTATTAGCACAGTGTGTAGATCAATGTGATCATTTCTATTATTAGCACAGTGTATAGATCAATGAGATCATTTCTATTATTAGAACAGTGTATAGATCAATGTGATCCTTTCTATTATTAGCACAGTGTATAGATCAATGTGATCATTTATATTATTAGCACAGTGTGTAGATCAATGTGATCATTTCTATTATTAGCACATTTTATAGATCAATGTGATCATTTCTATTATTAGCACAGTGTGTAGATCAATGTGATCATTTCTATTATTAGCACAGTGTATAGATCAATGAGATCATTTCTATTATTAGCACAGTGTATAGATCAATGTGATCCTTTCTATTATTAGCACAGTGTATAGATCAATGTGATCATTTCTATTATTAGCACAGTGTATAGATCAATGTGATCATTTCTATTAATAGCACAGTGTATAGATCAATCTGATCATTTCTATTAATAGCACAGTGTGTAGATCAATGTGATCATTTCTATTATTAGCACATTTTATAGATCAATGTGATCATTTCTATTATTAGCACAGTGTGTAGATCAATGTGATCATTTCTATTATTAGCACAGTGTATAGATCAATGAGATCATTTCTATTATTAGCACAGTGTGTAGATCAATGTGATCCTTTCTATTATTAGCACAGTGTGTAGATCAATGTGATCATTTCTATTATTAGCACAGTGTGTAGATCAATGTGATCATTTCTATTATTAGCACAGTGTGTAGATCAATGTGATCATTTATATTATTAGCACAGTGTATAGATCAATGTGATAATTTCTATTATTAGCACAGTGTGTAGATCAATGTGATCCTTTCTATTATTAGCACAGTGTATAGATCAATGTGATCATTTCTATTAATAGCACAGTGTGTAGATCAATGGGATCCTTTCTATTATTATCACAGTGTATAGATCAATGTGATCCTTTCTATTATAAGCACAGTGTGTAGATCAATGTGATCATTTCTATTATTAGCACAGTGTGTAGATCAATGTGATCATTTCTATTATTAGCACAGTGTGTAGATCAATGTGATCATTTCTATTATTAGCACAGTGTATAGATCAATGTGATCATTTCTATTATTAGCACAGTGTGTAGATCAATGTGATCATTTCTATTATTAGCACAGTGTGTAGATCAATGTGATCATTTCTATTATTAGCACAGTGTGTAGATCAATGTGATCATTTCTATTATTAGCACAGTGTATAGATCAATGTGATCATTTCTATTATTAGCACAGTGTATAGATCAATGTGATCATTTCTGTTATTAGCACAGTGTGTAGATCAATGTGATCATTTCTATTATTAGCACAGTGTATAGATCAATGTGATCATTTCTATTATTAGCACAGTGTGTAGATCAATGTGATCATTTCTATTATTAGCACAGTTTATAGATCAATGTGATCATTTCTATTATTAGCACAGTGTGTAGATCAATGTGATCATTTCTATTATTAGCACAGTGTATAGATCAATGAGATCATTTCTATTATTAGAACAGTGTATAGATCAATGTGATCCTTTCTATTATTAGCACAGTGTATAGATCAATGTGATCATTTCTATTATTAGCACAGTGTGTAGATCAATGTGATCATTTCTATTATTAGCACATTTTATAGATCAATGTGATCATTTCTATTATTAGCACAGTGTGTAGATCAATGTGATCATTTCTATTATTAGCACAGTGTATAGATCAATGAGATCATTTCTATTATTAGCACAGTGTATAGATCAATGTGATCCTTTCTATTATTAGCACAGTGTATAGATCAATGTGATCATTTCTATTATTAGCACAGTGTATAGATCAATGTGATCATTTCTATTAATAGCACAGTGTATAGATCAATGTGATCATTTCTATTAATAGCACAGTGTGTAGATCAATGTGATCATTTCTATTATTAGCACAGTGTGTAGATCAATGTGATCATTTCTATTATTAGCACAGTGTATAGATCAATGTGATCATTTCTATTATTAGCACAGTGTATAGATCAATGTGATCATTTCTGTTATTAGCACAGTGTGTAGATCAATGTGATCATTTCTATTATTAGCACAGTGTATAGATCAATGTGATCATTTCTATTATTAGCACAGTGTGTAGATCAATGTGATCATTTCTATTATTAGCACAGTTTATAGATCAATGTGATCATTTCTATTATTAGCACAGTGTGTAGATCAATGTGATCATTTCTATTATTAGCACAGTGTATAGATCAATGAGATCATTTCTATTATTAGAACAGTGTATAGATCAATGTGATCCTTTCTATTATTAGCACAGTGTATAGATCAATGTGATCATTTCTATTATTAGCACAGTGTGTAGATCAATGTGATCATTTCTATTATTAGCACATTTTATAGATCAATGTGATCATTTCTATTATTAGCACAGTGTGTAGATCAATGTGATCATTTCTATTATTAGCACAGTGTATAGATCAATGAGATCATTTCTATTATTAGCACAGTGTATAGATCAATGTGATCCTTTCTATTATTAGCACAGTGTATAGATCAATGTGATCATTTCTATTATTAGCACAGTGTATAGATCAATGTGATCATTTCTATTAATAGCACAGTGTATAGATCAATGTGATCATTTCTATTAATAGCACAGTGTGTAGATCAATGTGATCATTTCTATAATTAGCACAGTGTGTAGATCAATGTGATCATTTCTATTATTAGCACAGTGTATAGATCAATGTGATCATTTCTATTATTAGCACAGTGTATAGATCAATGTGATCATTTCTGTTATTAGCACAGTGTGTAGATCAATGTGATCATTTCTATTATTAGCACAGTGTATAGATCAATGTGATCATTTCTATTATTAGCACAGTGTGTAGATCAATGTGATCATTTCTATTATTAGCACAGTTTATAGATCAATGTGATCATTTCTATTATTAGCACAGTGTGTAGATCAATGTGATCATTTCTATTATTAGCACAGTGTATAGATCAATGAGATCATTTCTATTATTAGAACAGTGTATAGATCAATGTGATCCTTTCTATTATTAGCACAGTGTATAGATCAATGTGATCATTTATATTATTAGCACAGTGTGTAGATCAATGTGATCATTTCTATTATTAGCACATTTTATAGATCAATGTGATCATTTCTATTATTAGCACAGTGTGTAGATCAATGTGATCATTTCTATTATTAGCACAGTGTATAGATCAATGAGATCATTTCTATTATTAGCACAGTGTATAGATCAATGTGATCCTTTCTATTATTAGCACAGTGTATAGATCAATGTGATCATTTCTATTATTAGCACAGTGTATAGATCAATGTGATCATTTCTATTAATAGCACAGTGTATAGATCAATCTGATCATTTCTATTAATAGCACAGTGTGTAGATCAATGTGATCATTTCTATTATTAGCACATTTTATAGATCAATGTGATCATTTCTATTATTAGCACAGTGTGTAGATCAATGTGATCATTTCTATTATTAGCACAGTGTATAGATCAATGAGATCATTTCTATTATTAGCACAGTGTGTAGATCAATGTGATCCTTTCTATTATTAGCACAGTGTGTAGATCAATGTGATCATTTCTATTATTAGCACAGTGTGTAGATCAATGTGATCATTTCTATTATTAGCACAGTGTGTAGATCAATGTGATCATTTATATTATTAGCACAGTGTATAGATCAATGTGATAATTTCTATTATTAGCACAGTGTGTAGATCAATGTGATCCTTTCTATTATTAGCACAGTGTATAGATCAATGTGATCATTTCTATTAATAGCACAGTGTGTAGATCAATGGGATCCTTTCTATTATTATCACAGTGTATAGATCAATGTGATCCTTTCTATTATAAGCACAGTGTGTAGATCAATGTGATCATTTCTATTATTAGCACAGTGTGTAGATCAATGTGATCATTTCTATTATTAGCACAGTGTGTAGATCAATGTGATCATTTCTATTATTAGCACAGTGTATAGATCAATGTGATCATTTCTATTATTAGCACAGTGTGTAGATCAATGTGATCATTTCTATTATTAGCACAGTGTGTAGATCAATGTGATCATTTCTATTATTAGCACAGTGTGTAGATCAATGTGATCATTTCTATTATTAGCACAGTGTATAGATCAATGTGATCATTTCTATTATTAGCACAGTGTATAGATCAATGTGATCATTTCTGTTATTAGCACAGTGTGTAGATCAATGTGATCATTTCTATTATTAGCACAGTGTATAGATCAATGTGATCATTTCTATTATTAGCACAGTGTGTAGATCAATGTGATCATTTCTATTATTAGCACAGTTTATAGATCAATGTGATCATTTCTATTATTAGCACAGTGTGTAGATCAATGTGATCATTTCTATTATTAGCACAGTGTATAGATCAATGAGATCATTTCTATTATTAGAACAGTGTATAGATCAATGTGATCCTTTCTATTATTAGCACAGTGTATAGATCAATGTGATCATTTCTATTATTAGCACAGTGTGTAGATCAATGTGATCATTTCTATTATTAGCACATTTTATAGATCAATGTGATCATTTCTATTATTAGCACAGTGTGTAGATCAATGTGATCATTTCTATTATTAGCACAGTGTATAGATCAATGAGATCATTTCTATTATTAGCACAGTGTATAGATCAATGTGATCCTTTCTATTATTAGCACAGTGTATAGATCAATGTGATCATTTCTATTATTAGCACAGTGTATAGATCAATGTGATCATTTCTATTAATAGCACAGTGTATAGATCAATGTGATCATTTCTATTAATAGCACAGTGTGTAGATCAATGTGATCATTTCTATTATTAGCACAGTGTGTAGATCAATGTGATCATTTCTATTATTAGCACAGTGTATAGATCAATGTGATCATTTCTATTATTAGCACAGTGTATAGATCAATGTGATCATTTCTGTTATTAGCACAGTGTGTAGATCAATGTGATCATTTCTATTATTAGCACAGTGTATAGATCAATGTGATCATTTCTATTATTAGCACAGTGTGTAGATCAATGTGATCATTTCTATTATTAGCACAGTTTATAGATCAATGTGATCATTTCTATTATTAGCACAGTGTGTAGATCAATGTGATCATTTCTATTATTAGCACAGTGTATAGATCAATGAGATCATTTCTATTATTAGAACAGTGTATAGATCAATGTGATCCTTTCTATTATTAGCACAGTGTATAGATCAATGTGATCATTTATATTATTAGCACAGTGTGTAGATCAATGTGATCATTTCTATTATTAGCACATTTTATAGATCAATGTGATCATTTCTATTATTAGCACAGTGTGTAGATCAATGTGATCATTTCTATTATTAGCACAGTGTATAGATCAATGAGATCATTTCTATTATTAGCACAGTGTATAGATCAATGTGATCCTTTCTATTATTAGCACAGTGTATAGATCAATGTGATCATTTCTATTATTAGCACAGTGTATAGATCAATGTGATCATTTCTATTAATAGCACAGTGTATAGATCAATCTGATCATTTCTATTAATAGCACAGTGTGTAGATCAATGTGATCATTTCTATTATTAGCACATTTTATAGATCAATGTGATCATTTCTATTATTAGCACAGTGTGTAGATCAATGTGATCATTTCTATTATTAGCACAGTGTATAGATCAATGAGATCATTTCTATTATTAGCACAGTGTGTAGATCAATGTGATCCTTTCTATTATTAGCACAGTGTATAGATCAATGTGATCATTTCTATTATTAGCACAGTGTGTAGATCAATGTGATCATTTCTATTATTAGCACAGTGTGTAGATCAATGTGATCATTTCTATTATTAGCACAGTGTGTAGATCAATGTGATCATTTCTATTATTAGCACAGTGTGTAGATCAATGTGATCATTTCTATTATTAGCACAGTGTGTAGATCAATGTGATCCTTTCTATTATTAGCACAGTGTATAGATCAATGTGATCATTTCTATTATTAGCACAGTGTATAGATCAATGTGATCATTTCTATTATTAGCACAGTGTGTAGATCAATGTGATCATTTCTATTATTAGCACAGTGTGTAGATCAATGTGATCATTTCTATTATTAGCACAGTGTGTAGATCAATGTGATCATTTCTATTATTAGCACAGTGTGTAGATCAATGTGATCATTTCTATTATTAGCACAGTGTGTAGATCAATGTGATCCTTTCTATTATTAGCACAGTGTATAGATCAATGTGATCATTTCTATTATTAGCACAGTGTATAGATCAATGTGATCATTTCTATTATTAGCACAGTGTGTAGATCAATGTGATCATTTCTATTATTAGCACAGTGTATAGATCAATGTGATCATTTCTATTATTAGCACAGTGTATAGATCAATGTGATCATTTCTATTATTAGCACAGTGTATAGATCAATGTGATCATTTCTATTATTAGCACAGTGTATAGATCAATGTGATCATTTCTATTATTAGCACAGTGTGTAGATCAATGTGATCATTTCTATTATTAGCACAGTGTGTAGATCAATGTGATCATTTCTATTATTAGCACAGTGTGTAGATCAATGTGATCATTTCTATTATTAGCACAGTGTATAGATCAATGTGATCCTTTCTATTATTAGCACAGTGTATAGATCAATGTGATCATTTCTATTATTAGCACAGTGTGTAGATCAATGTGATCATTTCTATTATTAGCACAGTGTGTAGATCAATGTGATCATTTCTATTATTAGCACAGTGTATAGATCAATGAGATCATTTCTATTATTAGCACAGTGTATAGATCAATGTGATCCTTTCTATTATTAGCACAGTGTATAGATCAATGTGATCATTTCTATTATTAGCACAGTGTATAGATCAATGTGATCATTTCTATTAATAGCACAGTGTATAGATCAATGTGATTATTTCTATTAATAGCACAGTGTGTAGATCAATGTGATCATTTCTATTATTAGCACAGTGTGTAGATCAATGTGATCATTTCTATTATTAGACCAGTGTATAGATCAATGTGATCATTTCTATTATTAGCACAGTGTATAGATCAATGTGATCATTTCTGTTATTAGCACAGTGTGTAGATCAATGTGATCATTTCTATTATTAGCACAGTGTATAGATCAATGTGATCATTTCTATTATTAGCACAGTGTGTAGATCAATGTGATCATTTCTATTATTAGCACAGTTTATAGATCAATGTGATCATTTCTATTATTAGCACAGTGTGTAGATCAATGTGATCATTTCTATTATTAGCACAGTGTATAGATCAATGAGATCATTTCTATTATTAGAACAGTGTATAGATCAATGTGATCCTTTCTATTATTAGCACAGTGTATAGATCAATGTGATCATTTATATTATTAGCACAGTGTGTAGATCAATGTGATCATTTCTATTATTAGCTCATTTTATAGATCAATGTGATCATTTCTATTATTAGCACAGTGTGTAGATCAATGTGATCATTTCTATTATTAGCACAGTGTATAGATCAATGAGATCATTTCTATTATTAGCACAGTGTATAGATCAATGTGATCCTTTCTATTATTAGCACAGTGTATAGATCAATGTGATCATTTCTATTATTAGCACAGTGTATAGATCAATGTGATCATTTCTATTAATAGCACAGTGTATAGATCAATCTGATCATTTCTATTAATAGCACAGTGTGTAGATCAATGTGATCATTTCTATTATTAGCACATTTTATAGATCAATGTGATCATTTCTATTATTAGCACAGTGTGTAGATCAATGTGATCATTTCTATTATTAGCACAGTGTATAGATCAATGAGATCATTTCTATTATTAGCACAGTGTGTAGATCAATGTGATCCTTTCTATTATTAGCACAGTGTATAGATCAATGTGATCATTTCTATTATTAGCACAGTGTGTAGATCAATGTGATCATTTCTATTATTAGCACAGTGTGTAGATCAATGTGATCATTTCTATTATTAGCACAGTGTGTAGATCAATGTGATCATTTCTATTATTAGCACAGTGTATAGATCAATGTGATCATTTCTATTATTAGCACAGTGTATAGATCAATGTGATCATTTCTGTTATTAGCACAGTGTGTAGATCAATGTGATCATTTCTATTATTAGCACAATGTATAGATCAATGTGATCATTTCTATTATTAGCACAGTGTGTAGATCAATGTGATCATTTCTATTATTAGCACAGTTTATAGATCAATGTGATCATTTCTATTATTAGCACAGTGTGTAGATCAATGTGATCATTTCTATTATTAGCACAGTGTATAGATCAATGAGATCATTTCTATTATTAGAACAGTGTATAGATCAATGTGATCCTTTCTATTATTAGCACAGTGTATAGATCAATGTGATCATTTCTATTATTAGCACAGTGTATAGATCAATGTGATCATTTCTATTATTAGCACAGTGTGTAGATCAATGTGATCATTTCTATTATTAGCACAGTGTGTAGATCAATGAGATCATTTCTATTATTAGCACAGTGTACAGATCAATGTGATCATTTCTATTATTAGCACAGTGTATAGATCAATGTGATCATTTCTATTATTAGCACAGTGTATAGATCAATGTGATCATTTCTATTATTAGCACAGTGTGTAGATTAATGTGATCATTTCTATTATTAGCACAGTGTATAGATCAATGTGATCATTTCTGTTATTAGCACAGTGTGTAGATCAATGTGATCATTTCTATTATTAGCACAGTGTATAGATCAATGTGATCATTTCTATTATTAGCACAGTGTGTAGATCAATGTGATCATTTCTATTATTAGCACAGTGTATAGATCAATGTGATCATTTCTATTATTAGCACAGTGTATAGATCAATGTGATCATTTCTGTTATTAGCACAGTGTATAGATCAATGTGATCATTTCTATTATTAGCAGTGTGTAGATCAATGTGATCATATCTATTATTAGCACAGTGTATAGATCAATGTGATAATTTCTATTATTAGCAGTGTATAGATCAATGTGATCATTTCTATTATTAGCACAGTGTATAGATCAATGTGATCATTTCTGTTATTAGCACAGTGTATAGATCAATGTGATCATTTCTATTATTAGCACAGTGTGTAGATCAATGTGATCCTTTCTATTATTAGCACAGTGAGTAGATCAATGTGATCATTTCTATTATTAGCACAGTGTATAGATCAATGTGATCATTTTTATTATTAGCACAGTGTGTAGATCAATGTGATCCTTTCTATTATTAGCACAGTGTATAGATCAATGTGATCATTTCTATTATTAGCACAGTGTATAGATCAATGTGATCATTTCTATTATTAGCACAGTGTATAGATCAATGTGATCATTTCTATTATTAGCACAGTGTGTAGATCAATGTGATCATTTCTATTATTAGCACAGTGTGTAGATCAATGTGATCATTTCTATTATTAGCACAGTGTGTAGATCAATGTGATCATTTCTATTATTAGCACAGTGTATAGATCAATGTGATCATTTCTATTATTAGCACAGTGTGTAGATCAATGTGATCATTTCTATTATTAGCACATTTTATAGATCAATGTGATCATTTCTATTATTAGCACAGTGTGTAGATCAATGTGATCATTTCTATTATTAGCACAGTTTATAGATCAATGTGATCATTTCTATTATTAGCACAGTTTATAGATCAATGTGATCATTTCTATTATTAGCACAGTGTGTAGATCAATGTGATCATTTCTATTATTAGCACAGTGTATAGATCAATGAGATCCTTTCTATTATTAGCACAGTGTATAGATCAATGTGATCCTTTCTATTATTAGCACAGTGTGTAGATCAATGTGATCATTTCTATTATTAGCACAGTGTATAGATCAATGTGATCATTTCTATTATTAGCACAGTGTGTAGATCAATGTGATCATTTCTATTATTAGCACAGTGTGTAGATCAATGTGATCATTTCTATTATTAGCACAGTGTATAGATCAATGTGATCATTTCTATTATTAGCACAGTGTATAGATCAATCTGATCATTTCTATTATTAGCACAGTGTGTAGATCAATGTGATCATTTCTATTATTAGCACAGTTTATAGATCAATGTGATCATTTCTATTATTAGCACAGTGTGTAGATCAATGTGATCATTTCTATTATTAGCACAGTGTATAGATCAATGTGATCCTTTCTATTATTAGCACAGTGTATAGATCAATGTGATCCTTTCTATTATTAGCACAGTGTATAGATCAATGTGATCATTTCTATTATTAGCACAGTGTGTAGATCAATGTGATCATTTCTATTATTAGCACAGTGTATAGATCAATGTGATCATTTCTATTATTAGCACAGTGTATAGATCAATGTGATCATTTCTATTATTAGCACAGTGTATAGATCAATGTGATCATTTCTATTATTAGCACAGTGTGTAGATCAATGTGATCCTTTCTATTATTAGCACAGTGAATAGATCAATGTGATCATTTCTATTATTAGCACAGTGTATAGATCAATGTGATCATTTCTATTATTAGCACAGTGTATAGATCAATGTGATCATTTCTATTATTAGCACAGTGTGTAGATCAATGTGATCATTTCTATTATTAGCACAGTGTGTAGATCAATGTGATCATTTCTATTATTAGCACAGTGTGTAGATCAATGTGATCATTTCTATTATTAGCACAGTGTGTAGATCAATGTGATCATTTCTATTATTAGCACAGTGTGTAGATCAATGTGATCCTTTCTATTATTAGCACAGTGTATAGATCAATGTGATCATTTCTATTATTAGCACAGTGTGTAGATCAATGTGATCATTTCTATTATTAGCACAGTGTGTAGATCAATGTGATCATTTCTATTATTAGCACAGTGTGTAGATCAATGTGATCATTTCTATTATTAGCACAGTGTATAGATCAATGTGATCATTTCTATTATTAGCACAGTGTATAGATCAATGTGATCATTTCTATTATTAGCACAGTGTGTAGATCAATGTGATCATTTCTATTATTAGCACAGTGTATAGATCAATGTGATCATTTCTATTAATAGCACAGTGTATAGATCAATCTGATCATTTCTATTAATAGCACAGTGTGTAGATCAATGTGATCATTTCTATTATTAGCACATTTTATAGATCAATGTGATCATTTCTATTATTAGCACAGTGTGTAGATCAATGTGATCATTTCTATTATTAGCACAGTGTATAGATCAATGAGATCATTTCTATTATTAGCACAGTGTGTAGATCAATGTGATCCTTTCTATTATTAGCACAGTGTATAGATCAATGTGATCATTTCTATTATTAGCACAGTGTGTAGATCAATGTGATCATTTCTATTATTAGCACAGTGTATAGATCAATGAGATCATTTCTATTATTAGCACAGTGTATAGATCAATGTGATCATTTCTATTATTAGCACAGTGTATAGATCAATGAGATCATTTCTATTATTAGCACAGTGTGTAGATCAATGTGATCCTTTCTATTATTAGCACAGTGTATAGATCAATGTGATCATTTCTATTATTAGCACAGTGTATAGATCAATGAGATCATTTCTATTATTAGCACAGTGTGTTGATCAATGTGATCATTTCTATTATTAGCACAGTGTATAGATCAATGAGATCATTTCTATTATTAGAACAGTGTATAGATCAATGTGATCCTTTCTATTATTAGCACAGTGTATAGATCAATGTGATCATTTATATTATTAGCACAGTGTGTAGATCAATGTGATCATTTCTATTATTAGCACATTTTATAGATCAATGTGATCATTTCTATTATTAGCACAGTGTGTAGATCAATGTGATCATTTCTATTATTAGCACAGTGTATAGATCAATGAGATCATTTCTATTATTAGCACAGTGTATAGATCAATGTGATCCTTTCTATTATTAGCACAGTGTATAGATCAATGTGATCATTTCTATTATTAGCACAGTGTATAGATCAATGTGATCATTTCTATTAATAGCACAGTGTATAGATCAATCTGATCATTTCTATTAATAGCACAGTGTGTAGATCAATGTGATCATTTCTATTATTAGCACATTTTATAGATCAATGTGATCATTTCTATTATTAGCACAGTGTGTAGATCAATGTGATCATTTCTATTATTAGCACAGTGTATAGATCAATGAGATCATTTCTATTATTAGCACAGTGTGTAGATCAATGTGATCCTTTCTATTATTAGCACAGTGTACAGATCAATGTGATCATTTCTATTATTAGCACAGTGTGTAGATCAATGTGATCATTTCTATTATTAGCACAGTGTGTAGATCAATGTGATCATTTCTATTATTAGCACAGTGTGTAGATCAATGTGATCATTTCTATTATTAGCACAGTGTATAGATCAATGTGATCATTTCTATTATTAGCACAGTGTATAGATCAATGTGATCATTTCTGTTATTAGCACAGTGTGTAGATCAATGTGATAATTTCTATTATTAGCACAGTGTATAGATCAATGTGATCATTTCTATTATTAGCACAGTGTGTAGATCAATGTGATCATTTCTATTATTAGCACAGTTTATAGATCAATGTGATCATTTCTATTATTAGCACAGTGTGTAGATCAATGTGATCATTTCTATTATTAGCACAGTGTATAGATCAATGTGATCATTTCTATTATTAGAACAGTGTATAGATCAATGTGATCCTTTCTATTATTAGCACAGTGTATAGATCAATGTGATCATTTCTATTATTAGCACAGTGTATAGATCAATGTGATCATTTCTATTATTAGCACAGTGTATAGATCAATGTGATCATTTCTATTATTAGCACAGTGTGTAGATCAATGTGATCATTTCTATTATTAGCACAGTGTATAGATCAATGTGATCATTTCTATTATTAGCACAGTGTATAGATCAATGTGATCATTTCTATTATTAGCACAGTGTACAGATCAATGTGATCATTTCTATTATTAGCACAGTGTATAGATCAATGTGATCATTTCTATTATTAGCACAGTGTACAGATCAATGTGATCATTTCTATTATTAGCACAGTGTATAGATCAATGTGATCATTTCTATTATTAGCACAGTGTATAGATCAATGTGATCATTTCTATTATTAGCACAGTGTGTAGATCAATGTGATCATTTCTATTATTAGCACAGTGTGTAGATTAATGTGATCATTTCTATTATTAGCACAGTGTATAGATCAATGTGATCATTTCTGTTATTAGCACAGTGTGTAGATCAATGTGATCATTTCTATTATTAGCACAGTGTGTAGATTAATGTGATCATTTCTATTATTAGCACAGTGTATAGATCAATGTGATCATTTCTGTTATTAGCACAGTGTATAGATCAATGTGATCATTTCTATTATTAGCACAGTGTATAGATCAATGTGATCATTTCTATTATTAGCACAGTGTATAGATCAATGTGATCATTTCTATTATTAGCACAGTGTGTAGATTAATGTGATCATTTCTATTATTAGCACAGTGTACAGATCAATGTGATCATTTCTATTATTAGCACAGTGTATAGATCAATGTGATCATTTCTATTATTAGCACAGTGTATAGATCAATGTGATCATTTCTATTATTAGCACAGTGTGTAGATCAATGTGATCATTTCTATTATTAGCACAGTGTACAGATCAATGTGATCATTTCTATTATTAGCACAGTGTATAGATCAATGTGATCATTTCTGTTATTAGCACAGTGTATAGATCAATGTGATCATTTCTATTATTAGCACAGTGTGTAGATTAATGTGATCATTTCTATTATTAGCACAGTGTATAGATCAATGTGATCATTTCTGTTATTAGCACAGTGTGTAGATCAATGTGATCATTTCTATTATTAGCACAGTGTATAGATCAATGTGATCATTTCTATTATTAGCACAGTGTGTAGATCAATGTGATCATTTCTATTATTAGCACAGTGTATAGATCAATGTGATCATTTCTATTATTAGCACAGTGTATAGATCAATGTGATCATTTCTGTTATTAGCACAGTGTATAGATCAATGTGATCATTTCTATTATTAGCAGTGTGTAGATCAATGTGATCATATCTATTATTAGCACAGTGTATAGATCAATGTGATCATTTCTATTATTAGCAGTGTATAGATCAATGTGATCATTTCTATTATTAGCACAGTGTATAGATCAATGTGATCATTTCTATTATTAGCACAGTGTATAGATCAATGTGATCATTTCTATTATTAGCACAGTGTGTAGATCAATGTGATCATTTCTATTATTAGCACAGTTTATAGATCAATGTGATCATTTCTATTATTAGCACAGTGTGTAGATCAATGTGATCCTTTCTATTATTAGCACAGTGTGTAGATCAATGTGTCCTACACACTGTAGGATCACCCAAACAGTGTATAGATCAATGTGATCATTTCTATTATTAGCACAGTGTGTAGATCAATGTGATCATTTCTATTATTAGCACAGTGTGTAGATCAATGTGATCATTTCTATTATTAGCACAGTGTATAGATCAATGTGATCATTTCTATTATTAGCACAGTGTATAGATCAATGTGATCATTTCTATTATTAGCACAGTGTATAGATCAATGTGATCATTTCTATTATTAGCACAGTGTATAGATCAATGTGATCATTTCTATTATTAGCACAGTGAATAGATCAATGTGATCATTTCTATTATTAGCACAGTGTATAGATCAATGTGATCATTTCTATTATTAGCACAGTGTGTAGATCAATGTGATCATTTCTATTATTAGCACAGTGTGTAGATCAATGTGATCATGTCTATTATTAGCACAGTGTATAGATCAATGTGATCATTTCTGTTATTAGCACAGTGTATAGATCAATGTGATCATTTCTATTATTAGCACAGTGTGTAGATCAATGTGATCATTTCTATTATTAGCACAGTGTCTAGATCAATGTGATCATTTCTATTATTAGCACAGTGTATAGATCAATGTGATCATTTCTATTATTAGCACAGTGTGTAGATCAATGTGATCATTTCTATTATTAGCACAGTGTGTAGATCAATGTGATCATTTCTATTATTAGCACAGTGTGTAGATCAATGTGATCATTTCTATTATTAGCACAGTGTATAGATCAATGTGATCATTTCTATTATTAGCACAGTGTGTAGATCAATGTGATCATTTCTATTATTAGCACAGTGTGTAGATCAATGTGATCATTTCTATTATTAGCACAGTGTGTAGATCAATGTGATCATTTCTATTATTAGCACAGTGTGTAGATCAATGTGATCATTTCTATTATTAGCACAGTGTGTAGATCAATGTGATCATGTATATTATTAGCACAGTGTGTAGATCAATGTGATCATGTATATTATTAGCACAGTGTGTAGATCAATGTGATCATTTCTATTATTAGCACAGTGTGTAGATCAATATGATCATTTCTATTATTAGCACAGTGTATAGATCAATGTGATCATTTCTATTATTAGCACAGTGTGTAGATCAATGTGATCATTTCTATTATTAGCACAGTGTGTAGATCAATGTGATCATTTCTATTATTAGCACAGTGTATAGATCAATGTGATCATTTCTATTATTAGCACAGTGTATAGATCAATGTGATCATTTCTATTATTAGCACAGTGTATAGATCAATGTGATCATTTCTATTATTAGCACAGTGTATAGATCAATGTGATCATTTCTATTATTAGCACAGTGTATAGATCAATGTGATCATTTCTATTATTAGCACAGTGTATAGATCAATGTGATCATTTCTATTATTAGCACAGTGTATAGATCAATGTGATCATTTCTATTATTAGCACAGTGTATAGATCAATGTGATCATTTCTATTATTAGCACAGTGTATAGATCAATGTGATCATTTCTATTATTAGCACAGTGTATAGATCAATGTGATCATTTCTATTATTAGCACAGTGTATAGATAAATGTGATCATTTCTATTATTAGCACAGTGTATAGATCAATGTGATCATTTCTATTATTAGCACAGTGTATAGATCAATGTGATCATTTCTGTTATTAGCACAGTGTGTAGATCAATGAGATCATTTCTATTATTAGCACAGTGTACAGATCAATGTGATCATTTCTATTATTAGCACAGTGTATAGATCAATGTGATCATTTCTGTTATTAGCACAGTGTATAGATCAATGTGATCATTTCTATTATTAGCACAGTGTGTAGATTAATGTGATCATTTCTATTATTAGCACAGTGTATAGATCAATGTGATCATTTCTGTTATTAGCACAGTGTGTAGATCAATGTGATCATTTCTATTATTAGCACAGTGTATAGATCAATGTGATCATTTCTATTATTAGCACAGTGTGTAGATCAATGTGATCATTTCTATTATTAGCACAGTGTATAGATCAATGTGATCATTTCTATTATTAGCACAGTGTATAGATCAATGTGATCATTTCTATTATTAGCACAGTGTGTAGATCAATGTGATCATTTCTATTATTAGCACAGTTTATAGATCAATGTGATCATTTCTATTATTAGCACAGTGTGTAGATCAATGTGATCATTTCTATTATTAGCACAGTGTATAGATCAATGTGATCATTTCTATTATTAGAACAGTGTATAGATCAATGTGATCATTTCTATTATTAGCACAGTGTGTAGATCAATGTGATCATTTCTATTATTAGCACAGTGTGTAGATCAATGTGATCATTTCTATTATTAGCACAGTGTATAGATCAATGTGATCATTTCTATTATTAGCACAGTGTATAGATCAATGTGATCATTTCTATTATTAGCACAGTGTGTAGATTAATGTGATCATTTCTATTATTAGCACAGTGTATAGATCAATGTGATCATTTCTGTTATTAGCACAGTGTGTAGATCAATGAGATCATTTCTATTATTAGCACAGTGTACAGATCAATGTGATCATTTCTATTATTAGCACAGTGTATAGATCAATGTGATCATTTCTGTTATTAGCACAGTGTATAGATCAATGTGATCATTTCTATTATTAGCACAGTGTGTAGATTAATGTGATCATTTCTATTATTAGCACAGTGTATAGATCAATGTGATCATTTCTGTTATTAGCACAGTGTGTAGATCAATGTGATCATTTCTATTATTAGCACAGTGTATAGATCAATGTGATCATTTCTATTATTAGCACAGTGTGTAGATCAATGTGATCATTTCTATTATTAGCACAGTGTATAGATCAATGTGATCATTTCTATTATTAGCACAGTGTATAGATCAATGTGATCATTTCTGTTATTAGCACAGTGTATAGATCAATGTGATCATTTCTATTATTAGCAGTGTGTAGATCAATGTGATCATATCTATTATTAGCACAGTGTATAGATCAATGTGATCATTTCTATTATTAGCAGTGTATAGATCAATGTGATCATTTCTATTATTAGCACAGTGTATAGATCAATGTGATCATTTCTATTATTAGCACAGTGTATAGATCAATGTGATCATTTCTATTATTAGCACAGTGTGTAGATCAATGTGATCATTTCTATTATTAGCACAGTTTATAGATCAATGTGATCATTTCTATTATTAGCACAGTGTGTAGATCAATGTGATCCTTTCTATTATTAGCACAGTGTGTAGATCAATGTGTCCTACACACTGTAGGATCACCCAAACAGTGTATAGATCAATGTGATCATTTCTATTATTAGCACAGTGTGTAGATCAATGTGATCATTTCTATTATTAGCACAGTGTGTAGATCAATGTGATCATTTCTATTATTAGCACAGTGTATAGATCAATGTGATCATTTCTATTATTAGCACAGTGTATAGATCAATGTGATCATTTCTATTATTAGCACAGTGTATAGATCAATGTGATCATTTCTATTATTAGCACAGTGTATAGATCAATGTGATCATTTCTATTATTAGCACAGTGAATAGATCAATGTGATCATTTCTATTATTAGCACAGTGTATAGATCAATGTGATCATTTCTATTATTAGCACAGTGTGTAGATCAATGTGATCATTTCTATTATTAGCACAGTGTGTAGATCAATGTGATCATGTCTATTATTAGCACAGTGTATAGATCAATGTGATCATTTCTGTTATTAGCACAGTGTATAGATCAATGTGATCATTTCTATTATTAGCACAGTGTGTAGATCAATGTGATCATTTCTATTATTAGCACAGTGTCTAGATCAATGTGATCATTTCTATTATTAGCACAGTGTATAGATCAATGTGATCATTTCTATTATTAGCACAGTGTGTAGATCAATGTGATCATTTCTATTATTAGCACAGTGTGTAGATCAATGTGATCATTTCTATTATTAGCACAGTGTGTAGATCAATGTGATCATTTCTATTATTAGCACAGTGTATAGATCAATGTGATCATTTCTATTATTAGCACAGTGTGTAGATCAATGTGATCATTTCTATTATTAGCACAGTGTGTAGATCAATGTGATCATTTCTATTATTAGCACAGTGTGTAGATCAATGTGATCATTTCTATTATTAGCACAGTGTGTAGATCAATGTGATCATTTCTATTATTAGCACAGTGTGTAGATCAATGTGATCATTTCTATTATTAGCACAGTGTGTAGATCAATGTGATCATGTATATTATTAGCACAGTGTGTAGATCAATGTGATCATTTCTATTATTAGCACAGTGTGTAGATCAATATGATCATTTCTATTATTAGCACAGTGTATAGATCAATGTGATCATTTCTATTATTAGCACAGTGTGTAGATCAATGTGATCATTTCTATTATTAGCACAGTGTGTAGATCAATGTGATCATTTCTATTATTAGCACAGTGTATAGATCAATGTGATCATTTCTATTATTAGCACAGTGTATAGATCAATGTGATCATTTCTATTATTAGCACAGTGTATAGATCAATGTGATCATTTCTATTATTAGCACAGTGTATAGATCAATGTGATCATTTCTATTATTAGCACAGTGTATAGATCAATGTGATCATTTCTATTATTAGCACAGTGTATAGATCAATGTGATCATTTCTATTATTAGCACAGTGTATAGATCAATGTGATCATTTCTATTATTAGCACAGTGTATAGATCAATGTGATCATTTCTATTATTAGCACAGTGTATAGATCAATGTGATCATTTCTATTATTAGCACAGTGTATAGATAAATGTGATCATTTCTATTATTAGCACAGTGTATAGATCAATGTGATCATTTCTATTATTAGCACAGTGTATAGATCAATGTGATCATTTCTGTTATTAGCACAGTGTGTAGATCAATGAGATCATTTCTATTATTAGCACAGTGTACAGATCAATGTGATCATTTCTATTATTAGCACAGTGTATAGATCAATGTGATCATTTCTGTTATTAGCACAGTGTATAGATCAATGTGATCATTTCTATTATTAGCACAGTGTGTAGATTAATGTGATCATTTCTATTATTAGCACAGTGTATAGATCAATGTGATCATTTCTGTTATTAGCACAGTGTGTAGATCAATGTGATCATTTCTATTATTAGCACAGTGTATAGATCAATGTGATCATTTCTATTATTAGCACAGTGTGTAGATCAATGTGATCATTTCTATTATTAGCACAGTGTATAGATCAATGTGATCATTTCTATTATTAGCACAGTGTATAGATCAATGTGATCATTTCTGTTATTAGCACAGTGTATAGATCAATGTGATCATTTCTATTATTAGCAGTGTGTAGATCAATGTGATCATATCTATTATTAGCACAGTGTATAGATCAATGTGATCATTTCTATTATTAGCAGTGTATAGATCAATGTGATCATTTCTATTATTAGCACAGTGTATAGATCAATGTGATCATTTCTATTATTAGCACAGTGTATAGATCAATGTGATCATTTCTATTATTAGCACAGTGTGTAGATCAATGTGATCATTTCTATTATTAGCACAGTTTATAGATCAATGTGATCATTTCTATTATTAGCACAGTGTGTAGATCAATGTGATCCTTTCTATTATTAGCACAGTGTGTAGATCAATGTGTCCTACACACTGTAGGATCACCCAAACAGTGTATAGATCAATGTGATCATTTCTATTATTAGCACAGTGTGTAGATCAATGTGATCATTTCTATTATTAGCACAGTGTGTAGATCAATGTGATCATTTCTATTATTAGCACAGTGTATAGATCAATGTGATCATTTCTATTATTAGCACAGTGTATAGATCAATGTGATCATTTCTATTATTAGCACAGTGTATAGATCAATGTGATCATTTCTATTATTAGCACAGTGTATAGATCAATGTGATCATTTCTATTATTAGCACAGTGAATAGATCAATGTGATCATTTCTATTATTAGCACAGTGTATAGATCAATGTGATCATTTCTATTATTAGCACAGTGTGTAGATCAATGTGATCATTTCTATTATTAGTACAGTGTGTAGATCAATGTGATCATGTCTATTATTAGCACAGTGTATAGATCAATGTGATCATTTCTGTTATTAGCACAGTGTATAGATCAATGTGATCATTTCTATTATTAGCACAGTGTGTAGATCAATGTGATCATTTCTATTATTAGCACAGTGTCTAGATCAATGTGATCATTTCTATTATTAGCACAGTGTATAGATCAATGTGATCATTTCTATTATTAGCACAGTGTGTAGATCAATGTGATCATTTCTATTATTAGCACAGTGTGTAGATCAATGTGATCATTTCTATTATTAGCACAGTGTGTAGATCAATGTGATCATTTCTATTATTAGCACAGTGTATAGATCAATGTGATCATTTCTATTATTAGCACAGTGTGTAGATCAATGTGATCATTTCTATTATTAGCACAGTGTGTAGATCAATGTGATCATTTCTATTATTAGCACAGTGTGTAGATCAATGTGATCATTTCTATTATTAGCACAGTGTGTAGATCAATGTGATCATTTCTATTATTAGCACAGTGTGTAGATCAATGTGATCATTTCTATTATTAGCACAGTGTGTAGATCAATGTGATCATGTATATTATTAGCACAGTGTGTAGATCAATGTGATCATTTCTATTATTAGCACAGTGTGTAGATCAATGTGATCATTTCTATTATTAGCACAGTGTATAGATCAATGTGATCATTTCTATTATTAGCACAGTGTGTAGATCAATGTGATCATTTCTATTATTAGCACAGTGTGTAGATCAATGTGATCATTTCTATTATTAGCACAGTGTATAGATCAATGTGATCATTTCTATTATTAGCACAGTGTATAGATCAATGTGATCATTTCTATTATTAGCACAGTGTATAGATCAATGTGATCATTTCTATTATTAGCACAGTGTATAGATCAATGTGATCATTTCTATTATTAGCACAGTGTATAGATCAATGTGATCATTTCTATTATTAGCACAGTGTATAGATCAATGTGATCATTTCTATTATTAGCACAGTGTATAGATCAATGTGATCATTTCTATTATTAGCACAGTGTATAGATCAATGTGATCATTTCTATTATTAGCACAGTGTATAGATCAATGTGATCATTTCTATTATTAGCACAGTGTATAGATCAATGTGATCATTTCTATTATTAGCACAGTGTATAGATAAATGTGATCATTTCTATTATTAGCAGTGTATAGATCAATGTGATCATTTCTATTATTAGCACAGTGTATAGATCAATGTGATCATTTCTATTATTAGCACAGTGTATAGATCAATGTGATCATTTCTATTATTAGCACAGTGTGTAGATCAATGTGATCATTTCTATTATTAGCACAGTGTATAGATCAATGTGATCATTTCTATTATTAGCACAGTGTATAGATCAATGTGATCATTTCTATTATTAGCACAGTGTATAGATCAATGTGATCATGTCTATTATTAGCACAGTGTATAGATCAATGTGATCATTTCTGTTATTAGCACAGTGTATAGATCAATGTGATCATTTCTATTATTAGCACAGTGTGTAGATCAATGTGATCATTTCTATTATTAGCACAGTGTATAGATCAATGTGATCATTTCTGTTATTAGCACAGTGTGTAGATCAATGTGATCATTTCTATTATTAGCACAGTGTGTAGATCAATGTGATCATTTCTATTATTAGCACAGTGTATAGATCAATGTGATCTTTTCTATTATTAGCACAGTGTGTAGAGCAATGTGATCCTTTCTATTATTAGCACAGTGTGTAGATCAATGTGATCCTTTCTATTATTAGCACAGTGTGTAGATCAATGTGTCCTACACACTGTAGGATCACCCAAACAGTGTATAGATCAATGTGATAATTTCTATTATTAGCACAGTGTGTAGATCAATGTGATCATTTCTATTATTAGCACAGTGTATAGATCAATGTAATCATTTCTGTTATTAGCACAGTGTGTAGATCAATGTGATCATTTCTATTATTAGCACAGTGTGTAAATCAATGTGATCATTTCTATTATTAGCACAGTGTGTAGAGCAATGTGATCCTTTCTATTATTAGCACAGTGTATAGATCAATGTGATCCTTTCTATTATTAGCACAGTGTGTAGAGCAATGTGATCCTTTCTATTATTAGCACAGTGTGTAGATCAATGTGATCCTTTCTATTATTAGCACAGTGTGTAGATCAATGTGTCCTACACACTGTAGGATCACCCAAACACTGCTTATACTGTGACTGTATCACCCAAACACTGCTTATACTGTGACTGTAACCTAAACACTGCTTATACTGTGACTGTATCACCCAAACACTGCTTATACTGTGACTGTATCACCCAAACACTGCTTATACTGTGACTGTATCACCCAAACACTGCTTATACTGTGACTGTATCACCTAAACACTGCTTATACTGTGACTGTATCACCTAAACACTGCTTATACTGTGACTGTATCACCTAAACACTGCTTATACTGTGACTGTATCACCCAAACACTGCTTATACTGTGACAGTATCACCCAAACACTGCTTATACTGTGACTGTATCACCTAAACACTGCTACTACTGTGACTGTATCATCCAAACACTGCTTATACTGTGACTGTATCACCTAAACACTGCTTATACTGTGACTGTATCACCCAAACACTGTTTATACTGTGACTGTATCACCCGAACACTGCTTATACTGTGACTGTATCACCCAAACACTGCTTATACTGTAACTATCACCTAAACACTGCTTATACTGTAACTATCACCCAAACACTGCTTATACTGTGACTGGATCACCCAAACACTGCTTATCCTGTGACTGTATCACCTAAACACTGCTTATACTATGACTGTATCACCCAAACACTGCTTATAATGTGACTGTATCACCCAAACACTGCTTATACTGTGAATGTGTCACCTAAACATGTCTTATACTGTGACTGTATCACCTAAACACTGCTTATACTGTGACTGTATCACCCAAACACTGCTTATACTGTAACTATCACCTAAACACTGCTTATACTGTAACTATCACCCAAACACTGCTTATACTGTGACTGGATCACCCAAACACTGCTTATCCTGTGACTGTATCACCTAAACACTGCTTATACTATGACTGTATCACCCATACACTGCTTATACTGTGACTGTATCATCCAAACACTGCTTATACTGTGATTGTGTCACCTAAACATGTCTTATACTGTGACTGTATCAGCCAAACACTGCTTATACTGTGACTGTATCACCCAAACACTGCTTATACTGTGACTGTTTCAGCCAAACACTGCTTATACTGTGACTGGATCACCCAAACACTGCTTATACTGTGACTGTATCAGCCAAACACTGCTCATACTGTGACTGTATTACCCAAACACTGCTTATACTGTGACTGTATCACTTAAACACTGCTTATACTGTGAATGTGTCACCTAAACATGTCTTATACTGTGACTGTATCACCTAAACACTGCTTATACTGTGACTGTATCACCCAAACACTGCTTATACTGTAACTATCACCTAAACACTGCTTATACTGTAACTATCACCCAAACACTGCTTATACTGTGACTGGATCACCCAAACACTGCTTATCCTGTGACTGTATCACCTAAACACTGCTTATACTATGACTGTATCACCCAAACACTGCTTATACTGTGACTGTATCACCCAAACACTGCTTATACTGTGACTGTATCACCTAAACACTGCTTATACTGTGACTGTATCACCTAAACACTGCTTATACTGTGACTGTATCACCCAAACACTGTTTATACTGTGACTGTATCACCCGAACACTGCTTATACTGTGACTGTATCACCTAAACACTGCTTATACTGTGACTGTATCACCCAAACACTGCTTATACTGTAACTATCACCTAAACACTGCTTATACTGTAACTATCACCCAAACACTGCTTATACTGTGACTGGATCACCCAAACACTGCTTATCCTGTGACTGGATCACCCAAACACTGCTTATACTATGACTGTATCACCCAAACACTGCTTATAATGTGACTGTATCACCCAAACACTGCTTATACTGTGAATGTGTCACCTAAACATGTCTTATACTGTGACTGTATCACCTAAACACTGCTTATACTGTGACTGTATCACCCAAACACTGCTTATACTGTAACTATCACCTAAACACTGCTTATACTGTAACTATCACCCAAACACTGCTTATACTGTGACTGGATCACCCAAACACTGCTTATCCTGTGACTGTATCACCTAAACACTGCTTATACTATGACTGTATCACCCAAACACTGCTTATACTGTGACTGTATCATCCAAACACTGCTTATACTGTGATTGTGTCACCTAAACATGTCTTATACTGTGACTGTATCAGCCAAACACTGCTTATACTGTGACTGTATCACCCAAACACTGCTTATACTGTGACTGTATCAGCCAAACACTGCTCATACTGTGACTGTATTACCCAAACACTGCTTATACTGTGACTGTATCACCTAAACACTGCTTATACTGTGAATGTGTCACCTAAACATGTCTTATACTGTGACTGTATCACCTAAACACTGCTTATACTGTGACTGTATCACCCAAACACTGCTTATACTGTAACTATCACCTAAACACTGCTTATACTGTAACTATCACCCAAACACTGCTTATACTGTGACTGGATCACCCAAACACTGCTTATCCTGTGACTGTATCACCTAAACACTGCTTATACTATGACTGTATCACCCAAACACTGCTTATACTGTGACTGTATCATCCAAACACTGCTTATACTGTGATTGTGTCACCTAAACATGTCTTATACTGTGACTGTATCAGCCAAACACTGCTTATACTGTGACTGTATCACCCAAACACTGCTTATACTGTAACTATCACCTAAACACTGCTTATACTGTAACTATCACCCAAACACTGCTTATACTGTGACTGGATCACCCAAACACTGCTTATCCTGTGACTGTATCACCTAAACACTGCTTATACTATGACTGTATCACCCAAACACTGCTTATAATGTGACTGTATCACCCAAACACTGCTTATACTGTGACTGTATCACCTAAACACTGCTTATACTGTGACTGTATCACCTAAACACTGCTTATACTGTGACTGTATCACCCAAACACTGTTTATACTGTGACTGTATCACCCGAACACTGCTTATACTGTGACTGTATCACCTAAACACTGCTTATACTGTGACTGTATCACCCAAACACTGCTTATACTGTAACTATCACCTAAACACTGCTTATACTGTAACTATCACCCAAACACTGCTTATACTGTGACTGGATCACCTAAACACTGCTTATACTGTGACTGTATCACCTAAACACTGCTTATACTGTGACTGTATCACCCAAACACTGTTTATACTGTGACTGTATCACCCGAACACTGCTTATACAGTGACTGTATCACCTAAACACTGCTTATACTGTGACTGTATCACCCAAACACTGCTTATACTGTAACTATCACCTAAACACTGCTTATACTGTAACTATCACCCAAACACTGCTTATACTGTGACTGGATCACCCAAACACTGCTTATACTGTAACTATCACCTAAACACTGCTTATACTGTAACTATCACCCAAACACTGCTTATACTGTGACTGGATCACCCAAACACTGCTTATCCTGTGACTGTATCACCTAAACACTGCTTATACTATGACTGTATCACCCAAACACTGCTTATAATGTGACTGTATCACCCAAACACTGCTTATACTGTGAATGTGTCACCTAAACATGTCTTATACTGTGACTGTATCACCTAAACACTGCTTATACTGTGACTGTATCACCCAAACACTGCTTATACTGTAACTATCACCTAAACACTGCTTATACTGTAACTATCACCCAAACACTGCTTATACTGTGACTGGATCACCCAAACACTGCTTATCCTGTGACTGTATCACCTAAACACTGCTTATACTATGACTGTATCACCCAAACACTGCTTATACTGTGACTGTATTATCCAAACACTGCTTATACTGTGATTGTGTCACCTAAACATGTCTTATACTGTGACTGTATCAGCCAAACACTGCTTATACTGTGACTGTATCACCCAAACACTGCTTATACTGTGACTGTATCAGCCAAACACTGCTCATACTGTGACTGTATTACCCAAACACTGCTTATACTGTGACTGTATCACCTAAACACTGCTTATACTGTGAATGTGTCACCTAAACATGTCTTATACTGTGACTGTATCACCTAAACACTGCTTATACTGTGACTGTATCACCCAAACACTGCTTATACTGTAACTATCACCTAAACACTGCTTATACTGTAACTATCACCCAAACACTGCTTATACTGTGACTGGATCACCCAAACACTGCTTATCCTGTGACTGTATCACCTAAACACTGCTTATACTATGACTGTATCACCCAAACACTGCTTATACTGTGACTGTATCATCCAAACACTGCTTATACTGTGATTGTGTCACCTAAACATGTCTTATACTGTGACTGTATCAGCCAAACACTGCTTATACTGTGACTGTATCACCCAAACACTGCTTATACTGTAACTATCACCTAAACACTGCTTATACTGTAACTATCACCCAAACACTGCTTATACTGTGACTGGATCACCCAAACACTGCTTATCCTGTGACTGTATCACCTAAACACTGCTTATACTATGACTGTATCACCCAAACACTGCTTATAATGTGACTGTATCACCCAAACACTGCTTATACTGTGACTGTATCACCTAAACACTGCTTATACTGTGACTGTATCACCTAAACACTGCTTATACTGTGACTGTATCACCCAAACACTGTTTATACTGTGACTGTATCACCCGAACACTGCTTATACTGTGACTGTATCACCTAAACACTGCTTATACTGTGACTGTATCACCCAAACACTGCTTATACTGTAACTATCACCTAAACACTGCTTATACTGTAACTATCACCCAAACACTGCTTATACTGTGACTGGATCACCCAAACACTGCTTATCCTGTGACTGTATCACCTAAACACTGCTTATACTATGACTGTATCACCCAAACACTGCTTATAATGTGACTGTATCACCCAAACACTGCTTATACTGTGAATGTGTCACCTAAACATGTCTTATACTGTGACTGTATCACCTAAACACTGCTTATACTGTGACTGTATCACCCAAACACTGCTTATACTGTAACTATCACCTAAACACTGCTTATACTGTAACTATCACCCAAACACTGCTTATACTGTGACTGGATCACCCAAACACTGCTTATCCTGTGACTGTATCACCTAAACACTGCTTATACTATGACTGTATCACCCAAACACTGCTTATACTGTGACTGTATCATCCAAACACTGCTTATACTGTGATTGTGTCACCTAAACATGTCTTATACTGTGACTGTATCAGCCAAACACTGCTTATACTGTGACTGTATCTCCCAAACACTGCTTATACTGTGACTGTATCAGCCAAACACTGCTCATACTGTGACTGTATTACCCAAACACTGCTTATACTGTGTCTGTATCACCTAAACACTGCTTATACTGTGACTGTATCACCTAAACACTGCTTATACTGTGACTGTATCACCCAAACACTGCTTATACTGTGACTGTATCACCCAAACACTGCTTATACTGTGACTGTATCACCTAAACACTGCTTATACTGTGACTGTATCACCTAAACACTGCTTATACTGTGACTGTATCACCCAAACACTGCTTATACTGTGACTGTATCACCCAAACACTGCTTATACTGTGACTGTGTCACCTAAACATGTCTTATACTGTGACTGTATCACCCAAACACTGCTTATACTGTGACTGTATCACCTAAACACTGCTTATACTGTGACTGTATCACCTAAACACTGCTTATACTGTGACTGTATCACCCAAACACTGCTTATACTGTGACTGTATCACCCAAACACTGCTTATACTGTGACTGTATCACCTAAACACTGCTTATACTGTGACTGTATCACCCAAACACTGCTTATACTGTTACTGTATCATCTAAACACTGCTTATACTGTGACTGTATCACCCAAACACTGCTTATACTGTGACTGTATCACCCAAACACTGCTTATACTGTGACTGTATCACCCAAACACTGCTTATACTGTGACTGTATCACCTAAACACTGCTTATACTGTGACTGTATCACCCAAACACTGCTTACACTGTGACTGTATCACCCAAACACTGCTTACACTGTGACTGTATCACCCAAACACTGCTTACACTGTGACTGTATCATCCAAACACTGCTTATACTGTGACTGTATCACCCAAACACTGCTCATACTGTGACTGTATCACCCAAACACTGCTTACACTGTGACTGTATCATCCAAACACTGCTTATACTGTGACTGTATCACCCAAACACTGCTCATACTGTGACTGTATCACCCAAACACTGCTTATACTGTGACTGTATCACCTAAACACTGCTTATACTGTGACTGTATCACCTAAACACTGCTTATACTGTGACTGTATCACCTAAACACTGCTTATACTGTGACTGTATCACCCAAACACTGCTTATACTGTTACTGTATCATCTAAACACTGCTTATACTGTGACTGTATCACCCAAACACTGCTTATACTGTGACTGTATCACCTAAACACTGCTTATACTGTGACTGTATCACCTAAACACTGCTTATACTGTGACTGTATCACCTAAACACTGCTTGTACTTTGACTGTATCACCCAAACACTGCTTATACTGTTACTGTATCATCTAAACACTGCTTATACTGTGACTGTATCACCCAAACACTGCTTATACTGTGACTGTATCACCTAAACACTGCTTATACTGTGACTGTATCACCTAAACACTGCTTATACTGTGACTGTATCACCTAAACACTGCTTGTACTTTGACTGTATCACCCAAACACTGCTTATACTGTGACTGTATCACCCAAACACTGCTTATACTGTGACTGTATCACCTAAACACTTCTTATACTGTGACTGTATCACCTAAACACTGCTTATACTGTGACTGTATCACCTAAACACTGCTTATACTGTGACTGTATCACCCAAACACTGCTTATACTGTGACAGTATCACCCAAACACTGCTTATACTGTGACTGTATCACCTAAACACTGCTTATACTGTGACAGTATCACCCAAACACTGCTTATACTGTGACTGTATCACCTAAACACTGCTTATACTGTGACTGTATCACCTAAACACTGCTTATACTGTGACTGTATCACCTAAACACTGCTTATACTGTGACTGTATCACCTAAACACTGCTTATACTGTGACTGTATCACCTAAACACTGCTTATACTGTGACTGTATCACCTAAACACTGCTTGTACTTTGACTGTATCACCCAAACACTGCTTATACTGTGACTGTATCACCTAAACACTGCTTGTACTTTGACTGTATCACCCAAACACTGCTTATACTGTGACTGTATCACCCAAACACTGCTTATACTGTGACTGTATCACCCAAACACTGCTTATACTGTGACTGTATCACCTAAACACTGCTTATACTGTGACTGTATCACCCAAACACTGCTTATACTGTAACCGTATCACCTAAACACTGCTTATACTGTGACTGTATCACCTAAACACTGCTTATACTGTGACTGTATCACCTAAACACTGCTTATACTGTGACTGTATCACCTAAACATTGCTTATACTGTGACTGTATCACCCAAACACTGCTTATACTGTGACTGTAACCTAAACACTGCTTATACTGTGACTGTATCACCCAAACACTGCTTATACTGTGACTGTATCATCTAAACACTGCTTATACTGTGACTGTATCACCTAAACACTGCTATACTGTGACTGTATCACCCAAACACTACTTATACTGTGACTGTATCACCCAAACACTGCTTATACTTTGACTGTATCACCCAAACACTGCTTATACTGTGACTGTATCACCCAAACACTGCTTATACTGGGACTGTATCACCCAAACACTGCTTATACTGTGACTGTATCACCCAAACACTGCTTATACTGTGACTGTATCACCTAAACACTGCTTATACTGTGACTGTATCACCCAAACACTGCTTATACTGTGACTGTATCATCTAAACACTGCTTATACTGTGACTGTATCACCTAAACACTGCTATACTGTGACTGTATCACCCAAACACTACTTATACTGTGACTGTATCACCCAAACACTGCTTATACTGGGACTGTATCACCCAAACACTGCTTATACTGTGACTGTATCACCCAAACACTGCTTATACTGTGACTGTATCACCTAAACAGTGCTTATACTGTGACTGTATCACCCAAACACTGCTTATACTGTGACTGTATCACCTAAACACTGCTTATACTGTGACTGTATCACCTAAACACTGCTTATACTGTGACTGTATCACCTAAACACTGCTTATACTGTGACTGTATCACCCAAACACTGCTTATACTGTGACTGTATCACCCAAACACTGCTTATACTGTGACTGTATCACCCAAACACTGCTTATACTGTGACTGTATCACCCAAACACTGCTTATACTGTGACTGTATCACCTAAACAGTGCTTATACTGTGACTGTATCACCCAAACACTGCTTATACTGTGACTGTATCACCTAAACACTGCTTATACTGTGACTGTATCACCTAAACACTGCTTATACTGTGACTGTATCACCTAAACACTGCTTATACTGTGACTGTATCACCCAAACACTGCTTATACTGTGACTGTATCAGCCAAACACTGCTTATACTGTGACTGTATCACCTAAACACTGCTTATACTGTGACTGTATCACCCAAACACTGCTTATACTGTGACTGTATCACCCAAACACTGCTTATACTGTGACTGTATCACCCAAACACTGCTTATACTGTGACTGTATCACCTAAACAGTGCTTATACTGTGACTGTATCACCCAAACACTGCTTATACTGTGACTGTATCACCTAAACACTGCTTATACTGTGACTGTATCACCTAAACACTGCTTATACTGTGACTGTATCACCTAAACACTGCTTATACTGTGACTGTATCACCCAAACACTGCTTATACTGTGACTGTATCACCCAAACACTGCTTATACTGTGACTGTATCACCCAAACACTGCTTATACTGTGACTGTATCACCCAAACACTGCTTATACTGTGACTGTATCACCTAAACACTGCTTATACTGTGACTGTATCACCCAAACACTGCTTATACTGTGACTGTATCACCCAAACACTGCTTATACTGTGACTGTATCACCCAAACACTGCTTATACTGTGACTGTATCACCCAAACACTGCTTATATTGTGACTGTGTCACCCAAACACTGCTTATACTGTGACTGTATCACCTAAACACTGCTTATACTGTGACTGTATCACCCAAACACTGCTTATACTGTGACTGTATCGCCCAAACACTGCTTATACTGTGACTGTATCATCTAAACACTGCTTATATTGTGACTGTATCACCCAAACACTGCTTATACTGTGACTGTATCACCCAAACACTGCTTATACTGTGACTGTATCACCCAAACACTGCTTATACTGTGACTGTATCACCTAAACACTGCTTATACTGTGACTGTATCACCTAAACACTGCTTATACTGTGACTGTATCACCCAAACACTGCTTATACTGTGACTGTATCACCCAAACACTGCTTATACTGTGACTGTATCACCCAAACACTGCTTATACTGTGACTGTATCACCTAAACAGTGCTTATACTGTGACTGTATCACCCAAACACTGCTTATACTGTGACTGTATCACCTAAACACTGCTTATACTGTGACTGTATCACCTAAACACTGCTTATACTGTGACTGTATCACCTAAACACTGCTTATACTGTGACTGTATCACCCAAACACTGCTTATACTGTGACTGTATCACCCAAACACTGCTTATACTGTGACTGTATCACCTAAACACTGCTTATACTGTGACTGTATCACCCAAACACTGCTTATACTGTGACTGTATCACCCAAACACTGCTTATACTGTGACTGTATCACCCAAACACTGCTTATACTGTGACTGTATCACCTAAACAGTGCTTATACTGTGACTGTATCACCCAAACACTGCTTATACTGTGACTGTATCACCTAAACACTGCTTATACTGTGACTGTATCACCTAAACACTGCTTATACTGTGACTGTATCACCTAAACACTGCTTATACTGTGACTGTATCACCCAAACACTGCTTATACTGTGACTGTATCACCCAAACACTGCTTATACTGTGACTGTATCACCCAAACACTGCTTATACTGTGACTGTATCACCCAAACACTGCTTATACTGTGACTGTATCACCTAAACACTGCTTATACTGTGACTGTATCACCCAAACACTGCTTATACTGTGACTGTATCACCTAAACACTGCTTATACTGTGACTGTATCACCCAAACACTGCTTATACTGTGACTGTATCACCCAAACACTGCTTATATTGTGACTGTGTCACCCAAACACTGCTTATACTGTGACTGTATCACCTAAACACTGCTTATACTGTGACTGTATCACCCAAACACTGCTTATACTGTGACTGTATCGCCCAAACACTGCTTATACTGTGACTGTATCATCTAAACACTGCTTATATTGTGACTGTATCACCCAAACACTGCTTATACTGTGACTGTATCACCCAAACACTGCTTATACTGTGACTGTATCACCCAAACACTGCTTATACTGTGACTGTATCACCCAAACACTGCTTATACTGTGACTGTACATACATTGTGTTAGCAAAATTGCAGCAAATGCCTAAATTAGGAGTGCTTTTTTAAAATGTGTCTGTAGCATCTCCTGTTCATCACCTGGGATTTGAAGTGCAAAGTACATACTTCTCCTTTGAAATGCATTTAATCTGCATCTCAAGCCACATGTGATGTCATAAATAGGTGACATCACAGATTCTTTTAAACAAAGACTTTCTCCTAATTCATGCATTGGTTGCAATTCTGTATAGATCATCTAAGCAACATGTCTGCTCCCTGATAGAGTGCAATAACCAGAAAAAGGACCTTACTGAGTCCTCGTTATAGCTATACCAGGGGGCGGACATGTTGGTTAGAATCTTGGGTCAGATGACGGAAGACCTAATGATTCTAAACATGACCGCCCCCGAATAGAACTCTAGGAAGCAAAAAGGGCTCAATAAGGTGCTTTGTTTATTCTTTACTTCAAGGATTTATATTTAAAATGCCCAACGCAATCTTTCAATTAAACAGAACTTCAATTTGGTTGGAAAGAATTCTCCTTTAAACAAGAGAGTGTTTCCCAACGGCTGCATAGGCGAGGGGGTGGGCTGCTGATACTACCGTTAGGTTTTCCATGTCGTGTTTCGCCTCGTTGCTAGAGCTGGGCAGATGCTCCTAGAGGATGATCTCATGGAAGATATTAAGGTGGATCTTGAGTCTCCCTAATAATCCATCAATTGAAATCTTGCAAGGTTTTAGCCCATTGAATCCCAGCTTCCGACTCCAGCTCTGCAATGACACTGAGGGATATTCCTGGTGAAATAATCTATTAGTCTGTCACCTGTTAGTAACAGCAGGCAAGTCTCCGGGGGCAGAACAGTTACCACCGCAGGTCATTATGGAAAGAAAGACTCTTTGCTCTGCTCAATCCTCTAAGGATCTGCTGGGATATTAAATGTGTTTATCTCCCTGTTGCCATTTTTGTTCGGCTGTAACCCTTCGCTTCCCGGAGAGAGTAAGGCAGCTTGTCCAATCCTTGCAGAGTCAACAGCGTACAGGAACTCGGTAACAAAACTCCATCTCTTATCACTTATTTTCTGTAAGTTTTACATGTGAAAATCACTTATTTTTACTTACAAACTATGTCCCGTTCTCCTGCAGTTTTACACTGAAAATAGTTTCATCGGGGCTTATAAATTAATGATTAATTAATGATATGTAATAAGGCGGGGCTTGGTCGAGAGATGCGGGGCTTGGGGAGAGAGGCGGGGCTTGGAGAGAGAAGCAGGGCTTGGAGAGAGAGGCAGGGCTTGGAGAGAGAGAAAGTATTTACAATGCATGGTTTACATGTTGCATTGCTTAAAATATAAAATACTTGCAGCTAGAGGAAATTGTGAAATTATAACAGTTTGCAAGAAGCCAGGACTGCCCACACTAGCTGAGGAAAAGTCAGTTTCCTCAGTTTGTTTTTTCTGCTGCAGGAACCAATGAGAATAATACCATACAAGTGAATGGAATTTCCTGTCTCTCTAGAGCAAGGTCACATAGTTTCCACACAATCCATTCTATTCCACCAGCAGAGCAGAAGAGGAAGTGACTAAATAGAACAAAACCGACACATTGCTCAGTGACTACATACAATAAGAGCGGCAGTACTAGCAGGACAGGAAGCAAGAGAGGGATTGAGTAGAATATTAAAAATGTGATTTATGCAGAATGTCTGCGTCAAATCACACTGGAAAAAAAGCCTGTGCACTATACAAGCAGCGATCTTCATCTTGCACCAAAGTGACTAGCAGAGGCATTATTAAAAAAAAACACAAATCTGCACACAATGTATAAAACAGAAATTTTGAAAGAAAACAATACTGAGAAATGGTCGACTGACTTCAGCACGTGTTAAACCACAACTAATCAGAAGTACAGTCATGTTGCAAAAAATACAAATTTATTGGGATCCAAGAAAAGGCCATTAATATACACAACAATACAAAAAAAAAAAAGATGCTAAACATATATCCACCTGAGTGGCACATGATGCACTAATTAGGCCCATATGCCAACTAAGTGAACCCTAATAAACAATAATCCACTCTTAAAATCAGTTGCAACCTGCCATGTGCTCCCATATTGCACCAGGATTCCGTGTTTCAGTCTAGCCGGGCATTCACCCCCAAATATCAAAAAGCTGCACTGTATGGGTGAATATAAAGTCTCTGCGCAGCATTGAGATGTATTAAATTCACTTGCCTCCCAATGTTCTATTGCTCTCCCCTCCTCTCATGTAATAACTGGACTTAGAGCAGACACGGTTGTTAGAAGGTAATTCACCCCGTCTCCCATCGCCTGCGCGGCTTGGCAGAGCAAAGTCAACATTGTTCAGTTCCGAAGCTCTTGACCACAATATGGCGCCCGCTTTCACTCCCTGGAGGAATCACGGGTCCTTTTAACACTAGATTTCGCTGTTGCTTAATGCCTCGACATCGAGGCATCACTGTAACACCAGCTGAGTGGCGGATGTGACTGTTGATCGCTCGTTTTAACGCATGACGCTCCATGTCGTCACTTTGTCTGAATGGACTGCGTGGAACGTCAGCTGGTCCTTCAGGGGTTAGATTGGTGATCATTGTTGACCTTATTTGCGCATGCCTACCCCTAATCCCTTGCAGTGCTAGTAAGTTAGGATGTCCATGGGAAAAGCTTCGGCGTGTCTGGGGTCTGCAGATAAAAGTGAGAAACTCATTATCCGTGGTGTGGGGATAAAGTGGCAGGTGCTGCTCATAGTACATCAGCCGGTTTATCTGCCGCCAGGCAACCCGGTCAGGACGGTGACTGTCTCTCTGCTAGTGCAGACCCCTTCCTCTTTATCCCCTTTGAAAGGCAGAGAAAGCCCCACTCAATACAGACCACGATCAGATGAGAGGGGTGAGTCCCTACTCTGATTGGCTGAGAGTCCGCGGACATTGTCAGCGCACACCGGCCTTCAAACCGGCTCGAAGGCAGAGCCAAGAGTAAACATGCGTGTAAAGAACTACATCAGGTTTACTTGGGGGGAGACGACACGTTTTATTAACCCTTGCTTCATCCAATTAATAATGTCCTTATAAACTAGAATGTCATTTGAAATTGTCCAAAAACTGGCCACGCCCCTTGTGTACATTTGGGACCTGCCAGGACGGTCATCTGCCTTTAAGGGGTCAAAGGACAGGTGGGCACTTAGGGAAGTCACTGGCTGCTCTATCATTGTGCCCACGCCACGCGCTAGTAATGGCCAGTCTGATCGCTGGCAGGCTGCACTGTATTGTACTTGGCAGCGCTGGGGATGAGGATCAACCTTGGCACAAAGTACTTTCATAATATTGTCTTTAATGGACAACTGTAGCTAACAATGAACTTCAGTTTACTGAAAGATTGGGTTAAAGGGGAGACTCACTATACAGTGATCTGGAGCCATTATATAAAAGTATCCAGCTCAATATACAGTGACCTGGAGCCATTATATAAAAGTATCCAGCTCAATATACAGTGATCTGGAGCCATTATATAAAAGTATCCAGCTCAATATACAGTGATCTGGAGCCATTATATAAAAGTATCCAGCTCAATATACAGTGATCTGGAGCCATTATATAAAAGTATCCAGCTCAATATACAGTGATCTGGAGCCATTATATAAAAGTATCCAGCTCAATATACAGTGATCTGGAGCCATTATATAAAAGTGTCCAGCTCAATATACAGTGATCTGGAGCCATTATATAAAAGTGTCCAGCTCAATATACAGTGATCTGGAGCCATTATATAAAAGTATCCAGCTCAATATCCAGTGATCTGGAGCCATTATATAAAAGTATCCAGCTCAATATCCAGTGATCTGGAGCCATTATATAAAAGTATCCAGCTCAATATACAGTGATCTGGAGCCATTATATAAAAGTATCCAGCTCAATATACAGTGACCTGGAGCCATTATATAAAAGTATCCAGCTCAATATACAGTGATCTGGAGCCATTATATAAAAGTATCCAGCTCAATATACAGTGATCTGGAGCCATTATATAAAAGTATCCAGCTCAATATACAGTGACCTGGAGCCATTATATAAAAGTATCCAGCTCAATATACAGTGATCTGGAGCCATTATATAAAAGTATCCAGCTCAATATACAGTGATCTGGAGCCATTATATAAAAGTATCCAGCTCAATATACAGTGATCTGGAGCCATTATATAAAAGTATCCAGCTCAATATACAGTGATCTGGAGCCATTATATAAAAGTATCCAGCTCAATATACAGTGATCTGGAGCCATTATATAAAAGTATCCAGCTCAATATCCAGTGATCTGGAGCCATTATATAAAAGTATCCAGCTCAATATCCAGTGATCTGGAGCCATTATATAAAAGTATCCAGCTCAATATCCAGTGATCTGGAGCCATTATATAAAAGTATCCAGCTCAATATCCAGTGATCTGGAGCCATTATATAAAAGTATCCAGCTCAATATCCAGTGATCTGGAGCCATTATATAAAAGTATCCAGCTCAATATCCAGTGATCTGGAGCCATTATATAAAAGTATCCAGCTCAATATCCAGTGATCTGGAGCCATTATATAAAAGTATCCAGCTCAATATACAGTGATCTGGAGCCATTATATAAAAGTGTCCAGCTCAATATACAGTGATCTGGAGCCATTATATAAAAGTGTCCAGCTCAATATACAGTGATCTGGAGCCATTATATAAAAGTATCCAGCTCAATATCCAGTGATCTGGAGCCATTATATAAAAGTATCCAGCTCAATATACAGTGATCTGGAGCCATTATATAAAAGTATCCAGCTCAATATACAGTGACCTGGAGCCATTATATAAAAGTATCCAGCTCAATATACAGTGACCTGGAGCCATTATATAAAAGTATCCAGCTCAATATACAGTGACCTGGAGCCATTATATAAAAGTATCCAGCTCAATATACAGTGACCTGGAGCCATTATATAAAAGTATCCAGCTCAATATACAGTGATCTGGAGCCATTATATAAAAGTATCCAGCTCAATATACAGTGATCTGGAGCCATTATATAAAAGTATCCAGCTCAATATACAGTGATCTGGAGCCATTATATAAAAGTATCCAGCTCAATATACAGTGATCTGGAGCCATTATATAAAAGTATCCAGCTCAATATACAGTGATCTGGAGCCATTATATAAAAGTATCCAGCTCAATATACAGTGATCTGGAGCCATTATATAAAAGTATCCAGCTCAATATACAGTGATCTGGAGCCATTATATAAAAGTATCCAGCTCAATATACAGTGATCTGGAGCCATTATATAAAAGTATCCAGCTCAATATCCAGTGATCTGGAGCCATTATATAAAAGTATCCAGCTCAATATCCAGTGATCTGGAGCCATTATATAAAAGTATCCAGCTCAATATCCAGTGATCTGGAGCCATTATATAAAAGTATCCAGCTCAATATCCAGTGATCTGGAGCCATTATATAAAAGTATCCAGCTCAATATCCAGTGATCTGGAGCCATTATATAAAAGTATCCAGCTCAATATACAGTGATCTGGAGCCATTATATAAAAGTATCCAGCTCAATATACAGTGATCTGGAGCCATTATATAAAAGTATCCAGCTCAATATAGCCGATTTGGGGCAGATTTTGTCGCAGATGTTTGGACGATTTTCACCCATATTGGGACAAAATCCTCACCAAAGCACCAAAATCAGCAAATACTGACACGTTACCGGCATTTAAATTCTCCAGTTTATAAATTAAATGAACAAAAACTATTAAAGATATAGCCAGACCCCCCCCACCTCCTCCGACTGAAACTGGCTCCTTATTAAAATCATGGGGGGGCAAGGCATACTTGTCCCATAAAGAATGGGACTGAGAGCGAGGCAAATGGCTCCAAACCCACATTTAATGCATTGGGGGGCCAGGGCACTGTCAGGGGCGGACATGTTGGTTAGAATGTTCATTCCTCTCACCCAACATTCTAAACATGGCAGCACCCGATAGAGCTATACAGAGCAAGGGCTGAACAAGATACTTAATATACTTACATCAACAAATACAAACAAGTTACATGTAAAGTAGGTGCAAACTGTCAATTAAACAGATATATAGTTATCCTTTTAAGAGACTCTGTCACCTAAACACTGGTTATATTGTGAACGTAGAGAATAAAGAAATTCTGAAAAATAATCTATACATTGTGTCGGCCGCATTGCACCAAATGCCTAAAATAAGAAATCTATACATTTAAACGTGTCTGTGGCGTCTCATGTTTATGACATCACCTGTGGCTTGATATGCAAATTACACATTGCCACTGAACAGTCGCATATCAAGACACGAGAACTAAATATAGACCGATGGAGCCCATAATGGATCCAGAACGGGCAAGTTAGCCAAATTTCAAAAACTGACAAATTCCGGTTACTCGATATTCCTGAATTTGGGTCTGAATCGGCTGTTCGGATCGGGACAATTTAGTCATGAAAACCATCGTTTTTCAACAGCCCAATAAGCAGCGATCACCTCCGAACAAGCTCCGAATTCTCCAGATTGGAAAGTGTGGATTAATTAAAGTAATCATATAAACACGGAAATATTTATATACTATTATAATAAACTGTTCTGTGAGATTATTAAGCATTTTTACATTTTATGTATTTAATTCATCATGTTATTTTTATTTTATTACACTTCAAGCCATTTGGCAAATAGCCAAAGTCCTCCCAGTCAGAGATTAAACTGGAAACCACTGGCCACCACTTTAAACATGGTCCTGGGACCCCCAAGCCCCCCACAATACAACTCCACACCGGAAATGCCACTTACATATTATATGTTCATTTCACTGGTGGAATCTGTGTTAAACATATACACTCAAAGCTGTGCATTATTAAATAAAATACTGATTCCCCCAGCCTGTGCCATATGTAGAATACAGATTCCCCCAGCCTGTGCCATATGTAGGATACAGACTCCCCCAGCCTGTGCCATATGTAGAATACAGACTCCCCCAGCCTGTGCCATATGTAGAATACAGACTCCCCCAGCCTGTGCCATATGTAGAATACAGACTCCCCCAGCCTGTGCCATATGTAGAATACAGACTCCCCCAGCCTGTGCCATATGTAGAATACAGATTCCTCCAGCCTGTGCCATATGTAGAATACAGACACGCCCAGCCTGTGCCATATGTAGAATACAGATTCCGCCAGCCTGTGCCATATGTAGAATACAGATTCCCACAGCCTGTGCCATATGTAGAATACAGATTCCCCCAGCCTGTGCCATATGTAGAATACAGACTCCCCCAGCCTGTGCCATATGTAGAATACAGACTCCCCCAGCTTGTGCCATATGTATAATACAGACTCCCCCAGATTGTGCCATATGTAGAATACAGACTCGCCCAGCCTGTGACATATGTAGAATACAGACTCCCCCAGATTGTGCCATATGTAGAATACAGACTCGCCCAGCCTGTGACATATGTAGAATACAGACTCCCCCAGCCTGTGCCATATGTAGAATAGATTCCCCCAGCCTGTGCCATATGTAGAATACAGACTCCCCCAGCCTGTGCCATATGTAGAATACAGACTCTCCCAGCCTGTGCCATATGTAGAATACAGACTCTCCCAGCCTGTGCCATATGTAGAATACAGACTCTCCCAGCCTGTGCCATATGTAGAATACAGACTCCCCCAGCCTGTGCCATATGTAGAATACAGACTCCCCCAGCCGTTGCCATATGAAGAATACAGATTCCCCCAGCCTGTGCCATATGTAGAATAGATTCCCCCAGCCTGTGCCATATGTAGAATACAGACTCCCCCAGCCTGTGCCATATGTAGAATACAGAGTCCCCCAGCCTGTGCCATATGTAGAATACAAATTCCCCAAGCCTGTGTCATATGTAGAATACAGACTCCCCCAGCCTGTGCCATATGTAGAATACAGACTCCCCCAGCCTGTGTCATATGTATAATACAGAGTCCCCCAGCCTGTGCCATATGTAGAATACAGACTCCCCCAGCCTGTGCCATATGTAGAATACAGAGTCCCCCAGCCTGTGTCATATGTATAATACAGAGTCCCCCAGCCTGTGCCATATGTATAATACAGACTCCCCCAGCCTGTGCCATATGTAGAATACAGACTCCCCCAGCCTGTGCCATATGTATAATACAGACTCCCACAGCCTGTGCCATATGTAGAATACAGACTCCCACAGCCTGTGCCATATGTAGAATACAGACTCCCCCAGCCTGTGCCATATGTAGAATACAGAGTCCCCCAGCCTGTGCCATATGTAGAATACAGACTCCCCCAGCCTGTGCCATATGTAGAATACAGACTCCCCCAGCCTGTGCCATATGTAGAATACAGACTCCCCCAGCCTGTGCCATATGTAGAATACAGACTCCCCCAGCCTGTGTCATATGTATAATACAGAGTCCCCCAGCCTGTGCCATATGTAGGATACAGACTCCCCCAGCCTGTGCCATATGTAGAATACAGACTCCCCCAGCCTGTGCCATATGTAGAATACAGACTCCCCCAGCCTGTGTCATATGTATAATACAGAGTCCCCCAGCCTGTGCCATATGTAGAATACAGACTCCCCCAGCCTGTGCCATATGTAGAATACAGAGTCCCCCAGCCTGTGTCATATGTATAATACAGAGTCCCCCAGCCTGTGCCATATGTATAATACAGACTCCCCCAGCCTGTGCCATATGTAGAATACAGACTCCCCCAGCCTGTGCCATATGTATAATACAGACTCCCACAGCCTGTGCCATATGTAGAATACAGACTCCCACAGCCTGTGCCATATGTAGAATACAGACTCCCCCAGCCTGTGCCATATGTAGAATACAGAGTCCCCCAGCCTGTGCCATATGTAGAATACAGACTCCCCCAGCCTGTGCCATATGTAGAATACAGACTCCCCCAGCCTGTGCCATATGTAGAATACAGACTCCCCCAGCCAGTGCCATATGTAGAATACAGACTCCCCCAGCCTGTGCCATATGTAGAATACAGACTCCCCCAGCCTGTGCCATATGTAGAATACAGACTCCCCCAGCCTGTGCCATATGTAGAATACCATCACACAATAACCTGCAAAATGCTAATTCTTACATGATAGCAGTTTCTTAAGAAAGAAGAAAGCATTTACCAAGTCATGTAATATTCAAGGCCAGTATAGAGTGGAGATAATGTGGTTTAGCTCTGTGATTAACAAACAAAGTCATTTAACCCTTTAGTGACCAGACTTTTTAACAATGTTTCTACCCTTTGTGACAATGGTTTCTGCAGTGTTTGTGTTTAGCTGCCATTTTCCTTTCTTATGTAATATACTGACACATATTATATACTGTATTCATATCACAACAAAAACACACACTTTTTCTAACGTTGACCTGAAAAATCTATCACACAATTACACATGTTAAAAAAAGCCCCATGTAAATAATTTCTGATATTTGTCCTGAGTTTAGAAATATGCAGGTTTACGTTTTCTGTTGGTTTTTGCAAGTTATAGGGCAATAATCTAAACTAGCGTTTTCTGTTTCATAACCTTTTTCTCCTGTAACTATATTCATCACACTAAACCCTAAATCTAACCCACCTGTAACCCTAAATGCAACATTAACCCTAAATCTAACCCACCTGTAACCCTAAATGCAACACTAACCCTAAATCTAACCCACCTGTAACCCTAAATACAACACTAACCCTAACTCTAACCCACCTGTAACCCTAAATGCAACACTAACCCTAAATCGAACCCACCTGTAACTCTAAATACAACACTAACCCTAACTCTAACCCACCTGTAACCCTAAATCTAACCCACCTGTAACTCTAACCCACCTGTAACCCTAAATGCAACACTAACCCTAAATCTAACCCGCCTGTAACCCTAAATCTAACCCACCTGTAACCCTAAATACAACACTAACCCTAAATCTAACCCACCTGTAACCCTAAATACAACACTAACCCTAAATCTAACTCACCTGTAACCCTAAATGCAACACTAACCCTAAATCGAACCCACCTGTAACCCTAAATACAACACTAACCCTAAATCTAACCCACCTGTAACTCTAAATCTAACCCACCTGTGACCCTAAATACAACACTAAACCTAAATCTAACCCACTTGTAAGCCTAAATACCACACTAAACCTAAATCTAACCCACCTGTAACCCTAAATCTAACCCACCTGTGACCCTAAATACAACACTAAACCTAAATCTAACCCACTTGTAAGCCTAAATACCACACTAAACCTAAATCTAACCCACCTGTAACCCTAAATGCAACACTTACCCTAACTCTAACCCACCTGTAACTCTAAATGTAACACTAACCCTAAATCTAACCCACCTGTAACCCTAAATGCAACACTAACCCTAAATCGAACCTACCTGTAACTCTAAATACAACACTAACCCTAAATCTAACCCACCTGTAACCCTAAATACCACACTAACCCTAAATCTAAATCACCTGTAACGCTAAATCTAACCCACCTGTAACTCTAACCCACCTGTAACCCTAAATGCAACACTAACCCTAAATCTAACCGACCTGTAACCCTAAATCTAACCCACCTGTAACCCTAAATACAACACTAACCCTAAATCTAACCCACCTGTAACCCTAAATACAACACTAACCCTAAATCTAACCCACCTGTGACCCTAAATACAACACTAAACCTAAATCTAACCCACTTGTAAGCCTAAATACCACACTAAACCTAAATCTAACCCACCTGTAACCCTAAATACAACACTAACCCTAAATCGAACCCACCTGTAACTCTAAATACAACACTAACCCTAACTCTAACCCACCTGTAACCCTAAATCTAACCCACCTGTAACTCTAACCCACCTGTAACCCTAAATGCAACACTAACCCTAAATCTAACCCGCCTGTAACCCTAAATCTAACCCACCTGTAACCCTAAATACAACACTAACCCTAAATCTAACCCACCTGTAACCCTAAATACAACACTAAACCTAAATCTAACCCACCTGTAACCCTAAATACAACACTAACCCTAAATCTAACCCACCTGTAACCCTAAATACCACACTAACCCTAAATCTAACCCACCTGTAACCCTAAATCTAACCCACCTGTAACCCTAAATACAACACTAACCCTAACTCTAACCCACCTGTAACTCTAAATACAACACTAACCCTAAATCTAACCCACCTGTAACTCTAAATGTAACACTAACCCTAAATCTAACCCACCTGTAACCCTAAATGCAACACTAACCCTAAATCTAACCCACCTGTAACCCTAAATACAACACTAACCCTAACTCTAACCCACCTGTAACTCTAAATGCAACACTAACCCTAAATCTAACCCACCTGTAACCCTAAATACAACACTAACCCTAAATCTAACCCACCTATAACCCTAAATACAACACTAACCCTAAATCTAACCCACCTGTAACCCTAAATGCAACACTTACCCTAACTCTAACCCACCTGTAACTCTAAATGTAACACTAACCCTAAATCTAACCCACCTGTAACCCTAAATGCAACACTAACCCTAAATCGAACCTACCTGTAACTCTAAATACAACACTAACCCTAAATCTAACCCACCTGTAACCCTAAATACCACACTAACCCTAAATCTAACCCACCTGTAACCCTAAATCTAACCCACCTGTAACTCTAACCCACCTGTAACCCTAAATGCAACACTAACCCTAAATCTAACCGACCTGTAACCCTAAATCTAACCCACCTGTAACCCTAAATACAACACTAACCCTAAATCTAACCCACCTGTAACCCTAAATACAACACTAACCCTAAATCTAACCCACCTGTAACTCTAAATGCAACACTAACCCTAAATCTAACCCACCTGTAACCCTAAATACAACACTAAACCTAAATCTAAACCAATAGTAAGCCTAAATACCACACTAAACCTAAATCTAACCCACCTGTAACCCTAAATACAACACTAACCCTAAATCTAACCCACCTGTAACCCTAAATACCACACTAACCCTAAATCTAACCCACCTGTAACCCTAAATACAACACTAACCCTAAATCAAACTCACCTGTAACCCTAAATACAACACTAACCCTAAATCTAACCCACCTGTAACCCTAAATACAACACTAACCCTAAATCTAACCCACCTGTAACTCTAAATCTAACCCACCTGTAACCCTAAATACCACACTAACCCTAAATCTAACCCACCTGTAACCCTAAATACAACACTAAACCTAAATCTAACCCACCTGTAACCCTAAATCTAACCCACCTGTAACCCTAAATACAACACTAACCCTAAATCTAACCCACCTGTAACTCTAAATCTAACCCACCTGTAACCCTAAATACCACACTAACCCTAAATCTAACCCACCTGTAACCCTAAATACAACACTAAACCTAAATCTAACCCACCTGTAACCCTAAATCTAACCCACCTGTAACCCTAAATCTAACCCACCTGTAACCCTAAATACCACACTAACCCTAAATCTAACCCACCTGTAACCCTAAATACCACACTAACCCTAAATCTAACCCACCTGTAACCCTAAATACAACACTAACCCTAAATCTAACCCACCTGTAACCCTAAATACAACACTAACCCTAAATCTAACCCACCTGTAACCCTAAATACAACACTAACCCTAAATCTAACCCACCTGTGACCCTAAATACAACACTAAACCTAAATCTAACCCACTTGTAAGCCTAAATACCACACTAAACCTAAATCTAACCCACCTGTAACCCTAAATACAACACTAACCCTAAATCGAACCCACCTGTAACTCTAAATACAACACTAACCCTAACTCTAACCCACCTGTAACCCTAAATCTAACCCACCTGTAACTCTAACCCACCTGTAACCCTAAATGCAACACTAACCCTAAATCTAACCCGCCTGTAACCCTAAATCTAACCCACCTGTAACCCTAAATACAACACTAACCCTAAATCTAACCCACCTGTAACCCTAAATACAACACTAAACCTAAATCTAACCCACCTGTAACCCTAAATACAACACTAACCCTAAATCTAACCCACCTGTAACCCTAAATACCACACTAACCCTAAATCTAACCCACCTGTAACCCTAAATCTAACCCACCTGTAACCCTAAATACAACACTAACCCTAACTCTAACCCACCTGTAACTCTAAATACAACACTAACCCTAAATCTAACCCACCTGTAACTCTAAATGTAACACTAACCCTAAATCTAACCCACCTGTAACCCTAAATGCAACACTAACCCTAAATCTAACCCACCTGTAACCCTAAATACAACACTAACCCTAACTCTAACCCACCTGTAACTCTAAATGCAACACTAACCCTAAATCTAACCCACCTGTAACCCTAAATACAACACTAACCCTAAATCTAACCCACCTATAACCCTAAATACAACACTAACCCTAAATCTAACCCACCTGTAACCCTAAATGCAACACTTACCCTAACTCTAACCCACCTGTAACTCTAAATGTAACACTAACCCTAAATCTAACCCACCTGTAACCCTAAATGCAACACTAACCCTAAATCGAACCTACCTGTAACTCTAAATACAACACTAACCCTAAATCTAACCCACCTGTAACCCTAAATACCACACTAACCCTAAATCTAACCCACCTGTAACCCTAAATCTAACCCACCTGTAACTCTAACCCACCTGTAACCCTAAATGCAACACTAACCCTAAATCTAACCGACCTGTAACCCTAAATCTAACCCACCTGTAACCCTAAATACAACACTAACCCTAAATCTAACCCACCTGTAACCCTAAATACAACACTAACCCTAAATCTAACCCACCTGTAACTCTAAATGCAACACTAACCCTAAATCTAACCCACCTGTAACCCTAAATACAACACTAAACCTAAATCTAAACCAATAGTAAGCCTAAATACCACACTAAACCTAAATCTAACCCACCTGTAACCCTAAATACAACACTAACCCTAAATCTAACCCACCTGTAACCCTAAATACCACACTAACCCTAAATCTAACCCACCTGTAACCCTAAATACAACACTAACCCTAAATCTAACTCACCTGTAACCCTAAATACAACACTAACCCTAAATCTAACCCACCTGTAACCCTAAATACAACACTAACCCTAAATCTAACCCACCTGTAACTCTAAATCTAACCCACCTGTAACCCTAAATACCACACTAACCCTAAATCTAACCCACCTGTAACCCTAAATACAACACTAAACCTAAATCTAACCCACCTGTAACCCTAAATCTAACCCACCTGTAACCCTAAATACCACACTAACCCTAAATCTAACCCACCTGTAACCCTAAATACCACACTAACCCTAAATCTAACCCACCTGTAACCCTAAATACAACACTAACCCTAAATCTAACCCACCTGTAACTCTAAATCTAACTCACCTGTAACCCTAAATCTAACCCACCTGTAACCCTAAATACCACACTAACCCTAAATCTAACCCACCTGTAACCCTAAATACAACACTAAACCTAAATCTAACCCACCTGTAACCCTAAATGCAACACTAACCCTAAATCTAACCCACCTGTAACCCTAAATACCACACTAACCCTAAATCTAACCCACCTGTAACCCTAAATACAACACTAAACCTAAATCTAACCCACCTGTAACCCTAAATCTAACCCACCTGTAACCCTAAATACCACACTAACCCTAAATCTAACCCACCTGTAACCCTAAATACAACACTAACCCTAAATCTAACCCACCTGTAACCCTAAATACCACACTAACCCTAAATCTAACCCACCTGTAACCCTAAATACAACACTAACCCTAAATCTAACCCACCTGTAACCCTAAATACCACACTAACCCTAAATCTAACCCACCTGTAACCCTAAATACAACACTAACCCTAAATCTAACCCACCTGTAACCCTAAATACCACACTAACCCTAAATCTAACCCACCTGTAACCCTAAATACAACACTAAACCTAAATCTAACCCACCTGTAACCCTAAATCTAACCCACCTGTAACCCTAAATACCACACTAACCCTAAATCTAACCCACCTGTAACCCTAAATACCACACTAACCCTAAATCTAACCCACCTGTAACCCTAAATACAACACTAACCCTAAATCTAACCCACCTGTAACTCTAAATCTAACTCACCTGTAACCCTAAATCTAACCCACCTGTAACCCTAAATACCACACTAACCCTAAATCTAACCCACCTGTAACCCTAAATACAACACTAAACCTAAATCTAACCCACCTGTAACCCTAAATGCAACACTAACCCTAAATCTAACCCACCGGTAACCCTAAATACCACACTAAACCTAAATCTAACCCACCTGTAACCCTAAATCTAACCCACCTGTAACTCTAACCCACCTGTAACCCTAAATGCAACACTAACCCTAAATCTAACCGACCTGTAACCCTAAATCTAACCCACCTGTAACCCTAAATACAACACTAACCCTAAATCTAACCCACCTGTAACCCTAAATACAACACTAACCCTAAATCTAACCCACCTGTGACCCTAAATACAACACTAAACCTAAATCTAACCCACCTGTAACTCTAAATACAACACTAACCCTAAATCTAACCCACCTGTAACTCTAAATGCAACACTAACCCTAAATCTAACCCACCTGTAACCCTAAATACCACACTAAACCTAAATCTAACCCACCTGTAACTCTAAATACAACACTAACCCTAAATCTAACCCACCTGTAACCCTAAATACAACACTAACCTTAACTCTAACCCACCTGTAACTCTAAATACCACACTAACCCTAAATATAACCCACCTGTAACCCTAAATACCACACTAACCCTAACTCTAACCCACCTGTAACCCTAAATACCACACTAACCCTAAATATAACCCACCTGTAACCCTAAATACCACACTAAACCTAAATCTAACCCACCTGTAACTCTAAATGCAACACTAACCCTAAATCTAACCCACCTGTAACCCAAAATCTAACCCACCTGTAACCCTAAATACAACACTAACCCTAAATCTGACCCACCTGTAACCCTAAATACAACACTAACCCTAACTCTAACCCACCTGTAACTCTAAATACAACACTAACCCTAAATCTAACCCACCTGTAACCCTAAATACAACACTAACCCTAAATCTAACCCACCTGTAACTCTAAATACAACACTAACCCTAAATCTAACCCACCCGTAACCCTAAATACAACACTAACCCTAAATCTAACCCACCTGTAACCCTAAATACAACACTAACCCTAACTCTAACCCACCTGTAACTCTAAATACAACACTTACCCTAAATCTAACCCACCTGTAACCCTAAATACAACACTAACCCTAAATCTAACCCACCTGTAACCCTAAATCTAACTCACCTGTAACCCTAAATACAACACTAACCCTAAATCTAACCCACCTGTAACCCTAAATACAACACTTACCCTAAATCTAACCCACCTGTAACCCTAAATAAAGCACTAACCCTAAATCTAACCCACCTGTAACCCTAAATACAACACTAACCCTAACTCTAACCCACCTGTAACTCTAAATACAACACTAACCCTAAATCTAACTCACCTGTAACCCTAAATACCACACTAACCCTAAATATAACCCACCTGTAACCCTAAATACCACACTAACCCTAAATACCACACTAACCCTAAATCTAACCCACCTGTAACCCTAAATGCAACACTAACCCTAAATCGAACCTACCTGTAACTCTAAATACAACACTAACCCTAAATCTAACCCACCTGTAACCCTAAATACCACACTAACCCTAAATCTAACCCACCTGTAACCCTAAATCTAACCCACCTGTAACTCTAACCCACCTGTAACCCTAAATGCAACACTAACCCTAAATCTAACCGACCTGTAACCCTAAATCTAACCCACCTGTAACCCTAAATACAACACTAACCCTAAATCTAACCCACCTGTAACCCTAAATACAACACTAACCCTAACTCTAACCCACCTGTAACTCTAAATACAACACTAACCCTAAATCTAACCCACCTGTAACTCTAAATGCAACACTTACCCTAAATCTAACCCACCTGTAACCCTAAATCTAACCCACCTGTAACTCTAAATACAACACTAACCCTAAATCTAACCCACCTGTAACTCTAAATGCAACACTAACCCTAAATCTAACCCACCTGTAACCCTAAATATAACCCACCTGTAACCCTAAATACCACACTAAACCTAAATCTAACCCACCTGTAACTCTAAATGCAACACTAACCCTAAATCTAACCCACCTGTAACCCTAAATCTAACCCACCTGTAACCCTAAATACAACACTAACCCTAAATCTGACCCACCTGTAACCCTAAATACAACACTAACCCTAACTCTAACCCACCTGTAACTCTAAATACAACACTAACCCTAAATCTAACCCACCTGTAACCCTAAATACAACACTAACCCTAAATCTAACCCACCTGTAACTCTAAATACAACACTAACCCTAAATCTAACCCACCCGTAACCCTAAATACAACACTAACCCTAAATCTAACCCACCTGTAACCCTAAATCTAACTTACCTGTAACCCTAAATACAACACTAACCCTAAATCTAACCCACCTGTAACCCTAAATACAACACTAACCCTAAATCTAACCCACCTGTAACCCTAAATACAACACTAACCCTAACTCTAACCCACCTGTAACTCTAAATACAACACTTACCCTAAATCTAACCCACCTGTAACCCTAAATACAACACTAACCCTAAATCTAACCCACCTGTAACCCTAAATCTAACTCACCTGTAACCCTAAATACAACACTAACCCTAAATCTAACCCACCTGTAACCCTAAATACAACACTTACCCTAAATCTAACCCACCTGTAACCCTAAATAAAGCACTAACCCTAAATCTAACCCACCTGTAACCCTAAATACAACACTAACCCTAACTCTAACCCACCTGTAACTCTAAATACAACACTAACCCTAAATCTAACTCACCTGTAACCCTAAATACCACACTAACCCTAAATATAACCCACCTGTAACCCTAAATACCACACTAACCCTAAATACCACACTAACCCTAAATCTAACCCACCTGTAACCCTAAATGCAACACTAACCCTAAATCGAACCTACCTGTAACTCTAAATACAACACTAACCCTAAATCTAACCCACCTGTAACCCTAAATACCACACTAACCCTAAATCTAACCCACCTGTAACCCTAAATCTAACCCACCTGTAACTCTAACCCACCTGTAACCCTAAATGCAACACTAACCCTAAATCTAACCGACCTGTAACCCTAAATCTAACCCACCTGTAACCCTAAATACAACACTAACCCTAAATCTAACCCACCTGTAACCCTAAATACAACACTAACCCTAAATCTAACCCACCTGTGACCCTAAATACAACACTAAACCTAAATCTAACCCACTTGTAAGCCTAAATACCACACTAAACCTAAATCTAACCCACCTGTAACCCTAAATGCAACACTTACCCTAACTCTAACCCACCTGTAACTCTAAATGTAACACTAACCCTAAATCTAACCCACCTGTAACCCTAAATGCAACACTAACCCTAAATCGAACCTACCTGTAACTCTAAATACAACACTAACCCTAAATCTAACCCACCAGTAACCCTAAATACCACACTAACCCTAAATCTAACCCACCTGTAACCCTAAATCTAACCCACCTGTAACTCTAACCCACCTGTAACCCTAAATGCAACACTAACCCTAAATCTAACCGACCTGTAACCCTAAATCTAACCCACCTGTAACCCTAAATACAACACTAACCCTAAATCTAACCCACCTGTAACCCTAAATACAACACTAACCCTAAATCTAACCCACCTGTGACCCTAAATACAACACTAAACCTAAATCTAACCCACTTGTAAGCCTAAATACCACACTAAACCTAAATCTAACCCACCTGTAACCCTAAATACAACACTAACCCTAAATCGAACCCACCTGTAACTCTAAATACAACACTAACCCTAACTCTAACCCACCTGTAACACTAAATCTAACCCACCTGTAACTCTAACCCACCTGTAACCCTAAATGCAACACTAACCCTAAATCTACCCCGCCTGTAACCCTAAATCTAACCCACCTGTAACCCTAAATACAACACTAACCCTAAATCTAACCCACCTGTAACCCTAAATACAACACTAACCCTAAATCTAACTCACCTGTAACCCTAAATGCAACACTAACCCTAAATCGAACCCACCTGTAACCCTAAATACAACACTAACCCTAAATCTAACCCACCTGTAACCCTAAATACCACACTAACCCTAAATCTAACCCACCTGTAACCCTAAATCTAACCCACCTGTAACCCTAAATACAACACTAACCCTAACTCTAACCCACCTGTAACTCTAAATACAACACTAACCCTAAATCTAACCCACCTGTAACTCTAAATGTAACACTAACCCTAAATCTAACCCACCTGTAACCCTAAATGCAACACTAACCCTAAATCTAACCCACCTGTAACCCTAAATACAACACTAACCCTAACTCTAACCCACCTGTAACTCTAAATGCAACACTAACCCTAAATCTAACCCACCTGTAACCCTAAATACAACACTAACCCTAAATCTAACCCACCTGTAACCCTAAATACAACACTAACCCTAAATCTAACCCACCTGTAACCCTAAATGCAACACTTACCCTAACTCTAACCCACCTGTAACTCTAAATGTAACACTAACCCTAAATCTAACCCACCTGTAACCCTAAATGCAACACTAACCCTAAATCGAACCTACCTGTAACTCTAAATACAACACTAACCCTAAATCTAACCCACCTGTAACCCTAAATACCACACTAACCCTAAATCTAACCCACCTGTAACCCTAAATCTAACCCACCTGTAACTCTAACCCACCTGTAACCCTAAATGCAACACTAACCCTAAATCTAACCGACCTGTAACCCTAAATCTAACCCACCTGTAACCCTAAATACAACACTAACCCTAAATCTAACCCACCTGTAACCCTAAATACAACACTAACCCTAAATCTAACCCACCTGTGACCCTAAATACAACACTAAACCTAAATCTAACCCACTTGTAAGCCTAAATACCACACTAAACCTAAATCTAACCTACCTGTAACCCTAAATACAACACTAACCCTAAATCTAACCCACCTGTAACCCTAAATACCACACTAACCCTAAATCTAACCCACCTGTAACCCTAAATACAACACTAACCCTAAATCTAACTCACCTGTAACCCTAAATACAACACTAACCCTAAATCTAACCCACCTGTAACCCTAAATACAACACTAACCCTAAATCTAACCCACCTGTAACTCTAAATCTAACCCACCTGTAACCCTAAATACCACCCTAACCCTAAATCTAACCCACCTGTAACCCTAAATACAACACTAACCCTAAATCTAACCCACCTGTAACCCTAAATACCACACTAACCCTAAATCTAACCCACCTGTAACCCTAAATACAACACTAACCATAAATCTAACCCACCTGTAACCCTAAATACAACACTAACCCTAAATCTAACCCACCTGTAACCCTAAATCTAACCCACCTGTAACCCTAAATACCACACTAACCCTAAATCTAACCCACCTGTAACCCTAAATACAACACTAACCCAAAATCTAACCCACCTGTAACTCTAAATCTAACTCACCTGTAACCCTAAATCTAACCCACCTGTAACCCTAAATACCACACTAACCCTAAATCTAACCCACCTGTAACCCTAAATACAACACTAAACCTAAATCTAACCCACCTGTAACCCTAAATGCAACACTAACCCTAAATCTAACCCACCGGTAACCCTAAATACCACACTAAACCTAAATGTAACCCACCTGTAACCCTAAATCTAACCCACCTGTAACTCTAACCCACCTGTAACCCTAAATGCAACACTAACCCTAAATCTAACCGACCTGTAACCCTAAATCTAACCCACCTGTAACCCTAAATACAACACTAACCCTAAATCTAACCCACCTGTAACCCTAAATACAACACTAACCCTAAATCTAACCCACCTGTGACCCTAAATACAACACTAAACCTAAATCTAACCCACCTGTAACTCTAAATACAACACTAACCCTAAATCTAACCCACCTGTAACTCTAAATGCAACACTAACCCTAAATCTAACCCACCTGTAACCCTAAATACCACACTAAACCTAAATCTAACCCACCTGTAACTCTAAATACAACACTAACCCTAAATCTAACCCACCTGTAACCCTAAATACAACACTAACCTTAACTCTAACCCACCTGTAACTCTAAATACCACACTAACCCTAAATATAACCCACCTGTAACCCTAAATACCACACTAACCCTAACTCTAACCCACCTGTAACCCTAAATACCACACTAACCCTAAATATAACCCACCTGTAACCCTAAATACCACACTAAACCTAAATCTAACCCACCTGTAACTCTAAATGCAACACTAACCCTAAATCTAACCCACCTGTAACCCTAAATCTAACCCACCTGTAACCCTAAATACAACACTAACCCTAAATCTGACCCACCTGTAACCCTAAATACAACACTAACCCTAACTCTAACCCACCTGTAACTCTAAATACAACACTAACCCTAAATCTAACCCACCTGTAACTCTAAATACAACACTAACCCTAAATCTAACCCACCCGTAACCCTAAATACAACACTAACCCTAAATCTAACCCACCTGTAACCCTAAATCTAACTTACCTGTAACCCTAAATACAACACTAACCCTAAATCTAACCCACCTGTAACCCTAAATACAACACTAACCCTAAATCTAACCCACCTGTAACCCTAAATACAACACTAACCCTAACTCTAACCCACCTGTAACTCTAAATACAACACTTACCTTAAATCTAACCCACCTGTAACCCTAAATACAACACTAACCCTAAATCTAACCCACCTGTAACCCTAAATCTAACTCACCTGTAACCCTAAATACAACACTAACCCTAAATCTAACCCACCTGTAACCCTAAATACAACACTAACCCTAAATCTAACCCACCTGTAACCCTAAATAAAGCACTAACCCTAAATCTAACCCACCTGTAACCCTAAATACAACACTAACCCTAACTCTAACCCACCTGTAACTCTAAATACAACACTAACCCTAAATCTAACTCACCTGTAACCCTAAATACCACACTAACCCTAAATATAACCCACCTGTAACCCTAAATACAACACTAACCCTAAATCTAACCCACCTGTAACTCTAAATGCAACACTAACCCTAAATCTAACCCACCTGTAACCCTAAATACCACACTAACCCTAAATCTAACCCACCTGTAACTCTAAATGCAACACTAACCCTAAATCTAACCCACCTGTAACCCTAAATACAACACTAACCCTAAATCTAACTCACCTGTAACCCTAAATACCACACTAACCCTAACTCTAACCCACCTGTAACCCTAAATACAACACTAACCCTAACTCTAACCCACCTGTAACCCTAAATACAACACTAACCCTAAATCTAACCCACCTGTAACTCTAAATGTAACACTAACCGTAAATTTAGGATTCATTTAGATCTAGGGTTAGTTTAGTGATTCCTGATCACTTCTGTCGCTATTGCTGGATACAGGGCAGCACCATATTGGAGGGGCATGCTGCCTTCCAATATGGTGACTATGGGGTGCTCGCAGGGCCCCGGGAGGCCTCGACATTCAGTAATCGCTCAGTATGGGGTTTCCCCGTAGTCCAACGTCACTAAAGTCTTCTGGTCCAATGTTGCAAAGGGGTTAATTTACAGACAAAACTAAAAGGAGGGCAAATAACCACGGTACCTGATTATTACTGTGTCTGGAGATTTATCACCTAATATAGAGATTGTCTCAAATTACAGTCAATAAAAACATGTTTTATGTATTTGAAAATAAAATGAATCTTGACTGTCACAGCAAATGAAAAAACAAACAAGAAAAGCTAAATAAGTTATTACTGAGCAGCCATTCCTTCTATTCTCACCAAGATAAATAATGTATTACTGAGCAGCCATTCCTGCTATTCTCACCAAGATAAATAACGTATAACTGAGCAGCCATTCCTTCTATTCTCACCAAGATAAATAACGTATTACTGAGCAGCCATTCCTTCTATTCTCACCAAGATAAATAATGTATTACTGAGCAGCCATTCCTTCTATTTTCACCAAGATAAAGATAAATAACGTATTACTGAGCAGCCATTCCTTCTATTCTCACCAAGATAAAGATAAATAACGTATTACTGAGCAGCCATTCCTTCTATTCTCACCGCGATAAAGATAAATAACGTATTACTGAGCAGCCATTCCTTCTATTCTGACCAAGATAAAGATAAATAACGTATTACTGAGCAGCCATTCCTTCTATTTTCACCAAGATAAAGATAAATAACGTATTACTGAGCAGCCATTCCTTCTATTCTCACCATGATAAAGATAAATAACGTATTACTGAGCAGCCATTCCTTCTATTCTCACCAAGATAAAGATAAATAACGTATTACTGAGCAGCCATTCCTTCTATTCTCACCATGATAAAGATAAATAACGTATTACTGAGCAGCCATTCCTTCTATTCTCACCAAGATAAATAACGTATTACTGAGCAGCCATTCCTTCTATTCTCACCAAGATAAAGATAAATAACGTATTACTGAGCAGCCATTCCTTCTATTCTCACCGCGATAAAGATAAATAACGTATTACTGAGCAGCCATTCCTTCTATTCTCACCAAGATAAAGATAAATAACGTATTACTGAGCAGCCATTCCTTCTATTCTCACCAAGATAAAGATAAATAACGTATTACTGAGCAGCCATTCCTTCTATTCTCACCAAGATAAAGATAAATAACGTATTACTGAGCAGCCATTCCTTCTATTCTCACCAAGATAAAGATAAATAACGTATTACTGAGCAGCCATTCCTTCTATTCTCACCAAGATAAAGATAAATAACCTATTACTGAGCAGCCATTCCTTCTATTCTCACCAAGATAAAGATAAATAACGTATTACTGAGCAGCCATTCCTTCTATTCTCACCAAGATACAGATAAATAACGTATTACTGAGCAGCCATTCCTTCAATTCTCACCAAGATAAAGATAAATAACGTATTACTGAGCAGCCATTCCTTCTATTCTCACCAAGATAAAGATAAATAACGTATTACTGAGCAGCCATTCCTTCTATTCTCACCAAGATACAGATAAATAACGTATTACTGAGCAGCCATTCCTTCTATTCTCACCAAGATAAAGATAAATAACGTATTACTGAGCAGCCATTCCTTCTATTCTCACCAAGATAAAGATAAATAACGTATTACTGAGCAGCCATTCCTTCTATTCTCACCAAGATACAGATAAATAACGTATTACTGAGCAGCCATTCCTTCTATTCTCACCAAGATACAGATAAATAACGTATTACTGAGCAGCCATTCCTTCTATTCTCACCAAGATAAAGATAAATAACGTATTACTGAGCAGCCATTCCTTCAATTCTCACCAAGATAAAGATAAATAACGTATTACTGAGCAGCCATTCCTTCTATTCTCACCAAGATAAAGATAAATAACGTATTACTGAGCAGCCATTCCTTCTATTCTCACCAAGATAAAGATAAATAATGTATTACTGAGCAGCCATTCCTTCTATTCTCACCAAGATAAATAACGTATTACTGAGCAGCCATTCCTTCTATTCTCACCAAGATAAATAACGTATTAATGAGCAGCCATTCCTTCTATTCTCACCAAGATAAATAACGTATTACTGAGCAGCCATTCCTTCTATTCTCACCAAGATAAAGATAAATAACGTATTACTGAGCAGCCATTCCTTCTATTCTCACCAAGATAAAGCTAAATAACGTATTACTGAGCAGCCATTCCTTCTATTCTCACCAAGATAAATAACGTATTACTGAGCAGCCATTCCTTCTATTCTCACCACGATAAATAACGTATTACTGAGCAGCCATTCCTTCTATCCTCACCAAGATAAGGATAAATAACGTATTACTGAGCAGCCATTCCTTCTATTCTCACCAAGATACAGATAAATAATGTATTACTGAGCAGCCATTCCTTCTATTCTCACCAAGATAAAGATAAATAACGTATTACTGAGCAGCCATTCCTTCTATTCTCACCAAGATAAATAACGTATTACTGAGCAGCCATTCCTTCTATTCTCACCAAGATAAATAACGTATTACTGAGCAGCCATTCCTTCTATTCTCACCAAGATAAATAACATATTACTGAGCAGCCATTCCTTCTATTCTCACCAAGATACAGATAAATAATGTATTACTGAGCAGCCATTCCTTCTATTCTCACCAAGATAAATAACGTATTACTGAGCAGCCATTCCTTCTATTCTCACCAAGATAAAGCTAAATAACGTATTACTGAGCAGCCATTTCTTCTATTCTCACCAAGATAAAGATAAATAACGTATTACTGAGCAGCCATTCCTTCTATTCTCACCAAGATAAAGATAAATAACGTATTACTGAGCAGCCATTCCTTCTATTCTCACCAAGATAAAGATAAATAACGTATTACTGAGCAGCCATTCCTTCTATTCTCACCCAGATAAAGATAAATAACCTATTACTGAGCAGCCATTCCTTCTATTCTCACCAAGATAAAGATAAATAACGTATTACTGAGCAGCCATTCCTTCTATTCTCACCAAGATAAAGATAAATAACGTATTACTGAGCAGCCATTCCTTCTATTCTCACCAAGATAAAGATAAATAACGTATTACTGAGCAGCCATTCCTTCTATTCTCACCAAGATACAGATAAATAACGTATTACTGAGCAGCCATTCCTTCTATTCTCACCAAGATACAGATAAATAACGTATTACTGAGCAGCCATTCCTTCTATTCTCACCAAGATAAAGATAAATAACGTATTACTGAGCAGCCATTCCTTCTATTCTCACCAAGATAAAGATAAATAACGTATTACTGAGCAGCCATTCCTTCTATTCTCACCAAGATAAAGATAAATAACGTATTACTGAGCAGCCATTCCTTCTATTCTCACCAAGATAAAGCTAAATAACGTATTACTGAGCAGCCATTCCTTCTATTTTCACCAAGATAAATAACGTATTACTGAGCAGCCATTCCTTCTATTCTCACCACGATAAATAACGTATTACTGAGCAGCCATTCCTTCTATCCTCACCAAGATAAAGATAAATAACGTATTACTGAGCAGCCATTCCTTCTATTCTCACCAAGATACAGATAAATAATGTATTACTGAGCAGCCATTCCTTCTATTCTCACCAAGATAAAGATAAATAACGTATTACTGAGCAGCCATTCCTTCTATTCTCACCAAGATAAATAACGTATTACTGAGCAGCCATTCCTTCTATTCTCACCACGATAAAGATAAATAACGTATTACTGAGCAGCCATTCCTTCTATTCTCACCAAGATAAATAACGTATTACTGAGCAGCCATTCCTTCTATTCTCACCAAGATAAATAACATATTACTGAGCAGCCATTCCTTCTATTCTCACCAAGATACAGATAAATAACGTATTACTGAGCAGCCATTCCTTCTATTCTCACCAAGATAAAGATAAATAACGTATTACTGAGCAGCCATTCCTTCTATTCTCACCAAGATAAAGATAAATAACGTATTACTGAGCAGCCATTCCTTCTATTCTCACCAAGATAAAGATAAATAACGTATTACTGAGCAGCCATTCCTTCTATTCTCACCAAGATATAGCTAAATAACGTATTACTGAGCAGCCATTCCTTCTATTCTCACCAAGATAAAGCTAAATAACGTATTACTGAGCAGCCATTCCTTCTATTCTCACCAAGATAAAGATAAATAACCTATTACTGAGCAGCCATTCCTTCTATTCTCACCAAGATAAAGCTAAATAACGTATTACTGAGCAGCCATTCCTTCTATTCTCACCAAGATAAAGATAAATAACGTATTACTGAGCAGCCATTCCTTCTATTCTCACCAAGATACATAACGTATTACTGAGCAGCCATTCCTTCTATTCTCACCAAGATAAAGATAAATAACGTATTACTGAGCAGCCATTCCTTCTATTCTCACCAAGATAAAGATAAATAACGTATTACTGAGCAGCCATTCCTTCTATTCTCACCAAGATACAGATAAATAACGTATTACTGAGCAGCCATTCCTTCTATTCTCACCAAGATAAAGATAAATAACGTATTACTGAGCAGCCATTCCTTCTATTCTCACCAAGATAAAGATAAATAACGTATTACTGAGCAGCCATTCCTTCTATTCTCACCACGATAAAGATAAATAACGTATTACTGAGCAGCCATTCCTTCTATTCTCACCAAGATAAAGCTAAATAACGTATTACTGAGCAGCCATTCCTTCTATTCTCACCAAGATAAAGATAAATAACGTATTACTGAGCAGCCATTCCTTCTATTCTCACCAAGATAAAGATAAATAACGTATTACTGAGCAGCCATTCCTTCTTTTCTCACCAAGATAAATAACGTATTACTGAGCAGCCATTCCTTCTATTCTCACCAAGATAAATAACGTATTACTGAGCAGCCATTCCTTCTATTCTCACCAAGAAAAAGATAAATAACGTATTACTGAGCAGCCATTCCTTCTATTCTCACCAAGATAAATAACGTATTACTGAGCAGCCATTCCTTCTATTCTCACCAAGATAAATAACGTATTACTGAGCAGCCATTCCTTCTATTCTCACCACGATAAAGATAAATAACGTATTACTGAGCAGCCATTCCTTCTATTCTCACCAAGATAAATAACGTATTACTGAGCAGCCATTCCTTCTATTCTCACCAAGATAAATAACGTATTACTGAGCAGCCATTCCTTCTATTCTCACCAAGATAAATAACGTAATACTGAGCAGCCATTCCTTCTATTCTCACCACGATAAAGATAAATAACGTATTACTGAGCAGCCATTCCTTCTATCCTCACCAAGATAAAGATAAATAACGTATTACTGAGCAGCCATTCCTTCTATTCTCACCAAGATAAAGATAAATAACGTATTACTGAGAAGCCATTCCTTCTATTCTCACCAAGATAAAGATAAATAACGTATTACTGAGCAGCCATTCCTTCTATTCTCACCAAGATACAGATAAATAACGTATTACTGAGCAGCCATTCCTTCTATTCTCACCAAGATAAATAACGTATTACTGAGCAGCCATTCCTTCTATTCTCACCATGATAAAGATAAATAACGTATTACTGAGCAGCCATTCCTTCTATTCTCACCAAGATAAATAACGTATTACTGAGCAGCCATTCCTTCTATTCTCACCATGATAAAGATAAATAACGTATTACTGAGCAGCCATTCCTTCTATTCTCACCATGATAAAGATAAATAACGTATTACTGAGCAGCCATTCCTTCTATTCTCACCAAGATAAATAACGTATTACTGAGCAGCCATTCCTTCTATTCTCACCAAGATAAAGATAAATAACGTATTACTGAGCAGCCATTCCGTCTATTCTCACCAAGATAAAGATAAATAACGTATTACTGAGCAGCCATTCCTTCTATTCTCACCAAGATAAAGATAAATAACGTATTACTGAGCAGCCATTCCTTCTATTCTCACCAATATAAAGATAAATAACGTATTACTGAGCAGCCATTCCTTCTATTCTCACCAAGATAAAGATAAATAACGTATTACTGAGCAGCCATTCCTTCTATTCTCACCAAGATATAGCTAAATAACGTATTACTGAGCAGCCATTCCTTCTATTCTCACCAAGATAAAGATAAATAACGTATTACTGAGCAGCCATTCCTTCTATTCTCACCAAGATAAAGCAAAATAACGTATTACTGAGCAGCCATTCCTTCTATTCTCACCAAGATACAGATAAATAACGTATTACTGAGCAGCCATTCCTTCTATTCTCACCAAGATAAAGCTAAATAACGTATTACTGAGCAGCCATTCCTTCTATTCTCACCAAGATAAATAACGTAATACTGAGCAGCCATTCCTTCTATTCTCACCACGATAAAGATAAATAACGTATTACTGAGCAGCCATTCCTTCTATTCTCACCACGATAAAGATAAATAACGTATTACTGAGCAGCCATTCCTTCTATCCTCACCAAGATAAAGATAAATAACGTATTACTGAGCAGCCATTCCTTCTATTCTCACCAAGATAAAGATAAATAACGTATTACTGAGCAGCCATTCCTTCTATTCTCACCATGATAAAGATAAATAACGTATTACTGAGCAGCCATTCCTTCTATTCTCACCATGATAAAGATAAATAACGTATTACTGAGCAGCCATTCCTTCTATTCTCACCAAGATAAATAACGTATTACTGAGCAGCCATTCCTTCTATTCTCACCAAGATAAAGATAAATAACGTATTACTGAGCAGCCATTCCTTCTATTCTCACCAAGATAAAGATAAATAACGTATTACTGAGCAGCCATTCCTTCTATTCTCACCAAGATAAAGATAAATAACGTATTACTGAGCAGCCATTCCTTCTATTCTCACCAATATAAAGATAAATAACGTATTACTGAGCAGCCATTCCTTCTATTCTCACCAAGATAAAGATAAATAACGTATTACTGAGCAGCCATTCCTTCTATTCTCACCAAGATATAGCTAAATAACGTATTACTGAGCAGCCATTCCTTCTATTCTCACCAAGATAAAGATAAATAACGTATTACTGAGCAGCCATTCCTTCTATTCTCACCAAGATAAAGCAAAATAACGTATTACTGAGCAGCCATTCCTTCTATTCTCACCAAGATACAGATAAATAACGTATTACTGAGCAGCCATTCCTTCTATTCTCACCAAGATAAAGCTAAATAACGTATTACTGAGCAGCCATTCCTTCTATTCTCACCAAGATACAGATAAATAACGTATTACTGAGCAGCAATTCCTTCTATTCTCACCAAGATAAATAACGTATTACTGAGCAGCCATTCCTTCTATTCTCACCAAGATAAAGATAAATAACGTATTACTGAGCAGCCATTCTTTCTATTCTCACCAAGATACAGGTAAATAACGTATTACTGATCAGCCATTCCTTCTATTCTCACCAAGATAAATAACGTATTACTGAGCAGCCATTCCTTCTATTCTCACCAAGATAAAGATAAATAACGTATTACTGAGCAGCCATTCCTTCTATTCTCACCAAGATAAATAACGTATTACTGAGCAGCCATTCCTTCTATTCTCACCAAGATAAAGATAAATAACGTATTACTGAGCAGCCATTCCTTCTATTCTCAACAAGATACAGATAAATAACGTATTACTGAGCAGCCATTCCTTCTATTCTCACCAAGATAAAGATAAATAACGTATTACTGAGCAGCCATTCCTTCTATTCTCACCACGATAAAGATAAATAACGTATTACTGAGCAGCCATTCCTTCTATTCTCACCAAGATAAAGCTAAATAACGTATTACTGAGCAGCCATTCCTTCAATTCTCACCAAGATAAAGATAAATAACGTATTACTGAGCAGCCATTCCTTCTATTCTCACCAAGATAAATAACGTATTACTGAGCAGCCATTCCTTCTATTCTCACCAAGATAAATAACGTATTACTGAGCAGCCATTCCTTCTATTCTCACCAAGATAAAGATAAATAACGTATTACTGAGCAGCCATTCCTTCTATTCTCACCAAGATAAAGATAAATAACGTATTACTGAGCAGCCATTCCTTCTATTCTCACCAAGATAAAGATAAATAACGTATTACTGAGCAGCCATTCCTTCTATTCTCACCAAGATAAAGATAAATAACGTATTACTGAGCAGCCATTCCTTCTATTCTCACCAAGATAAAGATAAATAACCTATTACTGAGCAGCCATTCCTTCTATTCTCACCAAGATAAAGATAAATAACGTATTACTGAGCAGCCATTCCTTCTATTCTCACCAAGATACAGATAAATAACGTATTACTGAGCAGCCATTCCTTCAATTCTCACCAAGATAAAGATAAATAACGTATTACTGAGCAGCCATTCCTTCTATTCTCACCAAGATAAAGATAAATAACGTATTACTGAGCAGCCATTCCTTCTATTCTCACCAAGATACAGATAAATAACGTATTACTGAGCAGCCATTCCTTCTATTCTCACCAAGATACAGATAAATAACGTATTACTGAGCAGCCATTCCTTCTATTCTCACCAAGATAAAGATAAATAACGTATTACTGAGCAGCCATTCCTTCTATTCTCACCAAGATAAAGATAAATAACGTATTACTGAGCAGCCATTCCTTCTATTCTCACCAAGATAAAGATAAATAACGTATTACTGAGCAGCCATTCCTTCTATTCTCACCAAGATAAAGATAAATAACGTATTACTGAGCAGCCATTCCTTCTATTCTCACCAAGATAAATAACGTATTACTGAGCAGCCATTCCTTCTATTCTCACCAAGATAAATAACGTATTAATGAGCAGCCATTCCTTCTATTCTCACCAAGATAAATAACGTATTACTGAGCAGCCATTCCTTCTATTCTCACCAAGATAAAGATAAATAACGTATTACTGAGCAGCCATTCCTTCTATTCTCACCAAGATAAAGCTAAATAACGTATTACTGAGCAGCCATTCCTTCTATTCTCACCAAGATAAATAACGTATTACTGAGCAGCCATTCCTTCTATTCTCACCACGATAAATAACGTATTACTGAGCAGCCATTCCTTCTATCCTCACCAAGATAAGGATAAATAACGTATTACTGAGCAGCCATTCCTTCTATTCTCACCAAGATACAGATAAATAATGTATTACTGAGCAGCCATTCCTTCTATTCTCACCAAGATAAAGATAAATAACGTATTACTGAGCAGCCATTCCTTCTATTCTCACCAAGATAAATAACGTATTACTGAGCAGCCATTCCTTCTATTCTCACCAAGATAAATAACGTATTACTGAGCAGCCATTCCTTCTATTCTCACCAAGATAAATAACATATTACTGAGCAGCCATTCCTTCTATTCTCACCAAGATACAGATAAATAATGTATTACTGAGCAGCCATTCCTTCTATTCTCACCAAGATAAATAACGTATTACTGAGCAGCCATTCCTTCTATTCTCACCAAGATAAAGCTAAATAACGTATTACTGAGCAGCCATTTCTTCTATTCTCACCAAGATAAAGATAAATAACGTATTACTGAGCAGCCATTCCTTCTATTCTCACCAAGATAAAGATAAATAACGTATTACTGAGCAGCCATTCCTTCTATTCTCACCAAGATAAAGATAAATAACGTATTACTGAGCAGCCATTCCTTCTATTCTCACCCAGATAAAGATAAATAACCTATTACTGAGCAGCCATTCCTTCTATTCTCACCAAGATAAAGATAAATAACGTATTACTGAGCAGCCATTCCTTCTATTCTCACCAAGATAAAGATAAATAACGTATTACTGAGCAGCCATTCCTTCTATTCTCACCAAGATAAAGATAAATAACGTATTACTGAGCAGCCATTCCTTCTATTCTCACCAAGATACAGATAAATAACGTATTACTGAGCAGCCATTCCTTCTATTCTCACCAAGATACAGATAAATAACGTATTACTGAGCAGCCATTCCTTCTATTCTCACCAAGATAAAGATAAATAACGTATTACTGAGCAGCCATTCCTTCTATTCTCACCAAGATAAAGATAAATAACGTATTACTGAGCAGCCATTCCTTCTATTCTCACCAAGATAAAGATAAATAACGTATTACTGAGCAGCCATTCCTTCTATTCTCACCAAGATAAATAACGTATTACTGAGCAGCCATTCCTTCTATTCTCACCAAGATAAATAACGTATTAATGAGCAGCCATTCCTTCTATTCTCACCAAGATAAATAACGTATTACTGAGCAGCCATTCCTTCTATTCTCACCAAGATAAAGATAAATAACGTATTACTGAGCAGCCATTCCTTCTATTCTCACCAAGATAAAGCTAAATAACGTATTACTGAGCAGCCATTCCTTCTATTTTCACCAAGATAAATAACGTATTACTGAGCAGCCATTCCTTCTATTCTCACCACGATAAATAACGTATTACTGAGCAGCCATTCCTTCTATCCTCACCAAGATAAAGATAAATAACGTATTACTGAGCAGCCATTCCTTCTATTCTCACCAAGATACAGATAAATAATGTATTACTGAGCAGCCATTCCTTCTATTCTCACCAAGATAAAGATAAATAACGTATTACTGAGCAGCCATTCCTTCTATTCTCACCAAGATAAATAACGTATTACTGAGCAGCCATTCCTTCTATTCTCACCACGATAAAGATAAATAACGTATTACTGAGCAGCCATTCCTTCTATTCTCACCAAGATAAATAACGTATTACTGAGCAGCCATTCCTTCTATTCTCACCAAGATAAATAACATATTACTGAGCAGCCATTCCTTCTATTCTCACCAAGATACAGATAAATAATGTATTACTGAGCAGCCATTCCTTCTATTCTCACCAAGATAAAGATAAATAACGTATTACTGAGCAGCCATTCCTTCTATTCTCACCAAGATAAAGATAAATAACGTATTACTGAGCAGCCATTCCTTCTATTCTCACCAAGATAAAGATAAATAACGTATTACTGAGCAGCCATTCCTTCTATTCTCACCAAGATAAAGATAAATAACGTATTACTGAGCAGCCATTCCTTCTATTCTCACCAAGATATAGCTAAATAACGTATTACTGAGCAGCCATTCCTTCTATTCTCACCAAGATAAAGCTAAATAACGTATTACTGAGCAGCCATTCCTTCTATTCTCACCAAGATAAAGATAAATAACCTATTACTGAGCAGCCATTCCTTCTATTCTCACCAAGATAAAGCTAAATAACGTATTACTGAGCAGCCATTCCTTCTATTCTCACCAAGATAAAGATAAATAACGTATTACTGAGCAGCCATTCCTTCTATTCTCACCAAGATACATAACGTATTACTGAGCAGCCATTCCTTCTATTCTCACCAAGATAAAGATAAATAACGTATTACTGAGCAGCCATTCCTTCTATTCTCACCAAGATAAAGATAAATAACGTATTACTGAGCAGCCATTCCTTCTATTCTCACCAAGATACAGATAAATAACGTATTACTGAGCAGCCATTCCTTCTATTCTCACCAAGATAAAGATAAATAACGTATTACTGAGCAGCCATTCCTTCTATTCTCACCAAGATAAAGATAAATAACGTATTACTGAGCAGCCATTCCTTCTATTCTCACCACGATAAAGATAAATAACGTATTACTGAGCAGCCATTCCTTCTATTCTCACCAAGATAAAGCTAAATAACGTATTACTGAGCAGCCATTCCTTCTATTCTCACCAAGATAAAGATAAATAACGTATTACTGAGCAGCCATTCCTTCTATTCTCACCAAGATAAAGATAAATAACGTATTACTGAGCAGCCATTCCTTCTATTCTCACCAAGATAAATAACGTATTACTGAGCAGCCATTCCTTCTATTCTCACCAAGATAAATAACGTATTACTGAGCAGCCATTCCTTCTATTCTCACCAAGAAAAAGATAAATAACGTATTACTGAGCAGCCATTCCTTCTATTCTCACCAAGATAAATAACGTATTACTGAGCAGCCATTCCTTCTATTCTCACCAAGATAAATAACGTATTACTGAGCAGCCATTCCTTCTATTCTCACCACGATAAAGATAAATAACGTATTACTGAGCAGCCATTCCTTCTATTCTCACCAAGATAAATAACGTATTACTGAGCAGCCATTCCTTCTATTCTCACCAAGATAAATAACGTATTACTGAGCAGCCATTCCTTCTATTCTCACCAAGATAAATAACGTAATACTGAGCAGCCATTCCTTCTATTCTCACCACGATAAAGATAAATAACGTATTACTGAGCAGCCATTCCTTCTATCCTCACCAAGATAAAGATAAATAACGTATTACTGAGCAGCCATTCCTTCTATTCTCACCAAGATAAAGATAAATAACGTATTACTGAGCAGCCATTCCTTCTATTCTCACCATGATAAAGATAAATAACGTATTACTGAGCAGCCATTCCTTCTATTCTCACCATGATAAAGATAAATAACGTATTACTGAGCAGCCATTCCTTCTATTCTCACCAAGATAAATAACGTATTACTGAGCAGCCATTCCTTCTATTCTCACCAAGATAAAGATAAATAACGTATTACTGAGCAGCCATTCCGTCTATTCTCACCAAGATAAAGATAAATAACGTATTACTGAGCAGCCATTCCTTCTATTCTCACCAAGATAAAGATAAATAACGTATTACTGAGCAGCCATTCCTTCTATTCTCACCAATATAAAGATAAATAACGTATTACTGAGCAGCCATTCCTTCTATTCTCACCAAGATAAAGATAAATAACGTATTACTGAGCAGCCATTCCTTCTATTCTCACCAAGATATAGCTAAATAACGTATTACTGAGCAGCCATTCCTTCTATTCTCACCAAGATAAAGATAAATAACGTATTACTGAGCAGCCATTCCTTCTATTCTCACCAAGATAAAGCAAAATAACGTATTACTGAGCAGCCATTCCTTCTATTCTCACCAAGATACAGATAAATAACGTATTACTGAGCAGCCATTCCTTCTATTCTCACCAAGATAAAGCTAAATAACGTATTACTGAGCAGCCATTCCTTCTATTCTCACCAAGATAAATAACGTAATACTGAGCAGCCATTCCTTCTATTCTCACCACGATAAAGATAAATAACGTATTACTGAGCAGCCATTCCTTCTATTCTCACCACGATAAAGATAAATAACGTATTACTGAGCAGCCATTCCTTCTATCCTCACCAAGATAAAGATAAATAACGTATTACTGAGCAGCCATTCCTTCTATTCTCACCAAGATAAAGATAAATAACGTATTACTGAGCAGCCATTCCTTCTATTCTCACCATGATAAAGATAAATAACGTATTACTGAGCAGCCATTCCTTCTATTCTCACCATGATAAAGATAAATAACGTATTACTGAGCAGCCATTCCTTCTATTCTCACCAAGATAAATAACGTATTACTGAGCAGCCATTCCTTCTATTCTCACCAAGATAAAGATAAATAACGTATTACTGAGCAGCCATTCCTTCTATTCTCACCAAGATAAAGATAAATAACGTATTACTGAGCAGCCATTCCTTCTATTCTCACCAAGATAAAGATAAATAACGTATTACTGAGCAGCCATTCCTTCTATTCTCACCAATATAAAGATAAATAACGTATTACTGAGCAGCCATTCCTTCTATTCTCACCAAGATAAAGATAAATAACGTATTACTGAGCAGCCATTCCTTCTATTCTCACCAAGATATAGCTAAATAACGTATTACTGAGCAGCCATTCCTTCTATTCTCACCAAGATAAAGATAAATAACGTATTACTGAGCAGCCATTCCTTCTATTCTCACCAAGATAAAGCAAAATAACGTATTACTGAGCAGCCATTCCTTCTATTCTCACCAAGATACAGATAAATAACGTATTACTGAGCAGCCATTCCTTCTATTCTCACCAAGATAAAGCTAAATAACGTATTACTGAGCAGCCATTCCTTCTATTCTCACCAAGATACAGATAAATAACGTATTACTGAGCAGCCATTCCTTCTATTCTCACCAAGATAAAGATAAATAACGTATTACTGAGCAGCCATTCTTTCTATTCTCACCAAGATACAGGTAAATAACGTATTACTGAGCAGCCATTCCTTCTATTCTCACCAAGATAAATAACGTATTACTGAGCAGCCATTCCTTCTATTCTCACCAAGATAAAGATAAATAACGTATTACTGAGCAGCCATTCCTTCTATTCTCACCAAGATAAATAACGTATTACTGAGCAGCCATTCCTTCTATTCTCACCAAGATAAAGATAAATAACGTATTACTGAGCAGCCATTCCTTCTATTCTCAACAAGATACAGATAAATAACGTATTACTGAGCAGCCATTCCTTCTATTCTCACCAAGATAAAGATAAATAACGTATTACTGAGCAGCCATTCCTTCTATTCTCACCACGATAAAGATAAATAACGTATTACTGAGCAGCCATTCCTTCTATTCTCACCAAGATAAAGCTAAATAACGTATTACTGAGCAGCCATTCCTTCAATTCTCACCAAGATAAAGATAAATAACGTATTACTGAGCAGCCATTCCTTCTATTCTCACCAAGATAAATAACGTATTACTGAGCAGCCATTCCTTCTATTCTCACCAAGATAAATAACGTATTACTGAGCAGTCATTCCTTCTATTCTCACCAAGATAAAGATAAATAACGTATTACTGAGCAGCCATTCCTTCTATTCTCACCAAGATAAAGATAAATAACGTATTACTGAGCAGCCATTCCTTCTATTCTCGTCAAGATAAAGATAAATAACGTATTACTGAGCAGCCATTCCTTCTATTCTCACCACGATAAAGATAAATAACGTATTACTGAGCAGCCATTCCTTCTATTCTCACCAAGATAAAGCTAAATAACGTATTACTGAGCAGCCATTCCTTCAATTCTCACCAAGATAAAGATAAATAACGTATTACTGAGCAGCCATTCCTTCTATTCTCACCAAGATAAAGATAAATAACGTATTACTGAGCAGCCATTCCTTCTATTCTCACCAAGATACAGATAAATAACGTATTACTGAGCAGCCATTCCTTCTATTCTCACCAAGATAAAGATAAATAACGTATTACTGAGCAGCCATTCCTTCTATTCTCACCAAGATAAAGATAAATAACCTATTACTGAGCAGCCATTCCTTCTATCCTCACCAAGATAAAGATAAATAACGTGTTACTGAGCAGCCATTCCTTCTATTCTCACCAAGATAAATAACGTATTACTGAGCAGCCATTCCTTCTATTCTCACCAAGATAAAGATAAATAACGTATTACTGAGCAGCCATTCCTTCTATTCTCACCAAGATAAAGATAAATAACGTATTACTGAGCAGCCATTCCTTCTATTCTCACCAATATAAAGATAAATAACGTATTACTGAGCAGCCATTCCTTCTATTCTCACCAAGATAAAGATAAATAACGTATTACTGAGCAGCCATTCCTTCTATTCTCACCAAGATACAGATAAATAACGTATTACTGAGCAGCCATTCCTTCTATTCTCACCAAGATAAAGATAAATAACGTATTACTGAGCAGCCATTCTTTCTATTCTCACCAAGATAAAGATAAATAACGTATTACTGAGCAGCCATTCCTTCTATTCTCACCAAGATAAATAACGTATTACTGAGCAGCCATTCCTTCTATTCTCACCAAGATAAAGATAAATAACGTATTACTGAGCAGCCATTCCTTCTATTCTCAACAAGATACAGATAAATAACGTATTACTGAGCAGCCATTCCTTCTATTCTCACCAAGATAAAGATAAATAACGTATTACTGAGCAGCCATTCCTTCTATTCTCACCACGATAAAGATAAATAACGTATTACTGAGCAGCCATTCCTTCTATTCTCACCAAGATAAAGCTAAATAACGTATTACTGAGCAGCCATTCCTTCAATTCTCACCAAGATAAAGATAAATAACGTATTACTGAGCAGCCATTCCTTCTATTCTCACCAAGATAAATAACGTATTACTGAGCAGCCATTCCTTCTATTCTCACCAAGATAAATAACGTATTACTGAGCAGCCATTCCTTCTATTCTCACCAAGATAAAGATAAATAACGTATTACTGAGCAGCCATTCCTTCTATTCTCACCAAGATAAAGATAAATAACGTATTACTGAGCAGCCATTCCTTCTATTCTCGTCAAGATAAAGATAAATAACGTATTACTGAGCAGCCATTCCTTCTATTCTCACCACGATAAAGATAAATAACGTATTACTGAGCAGCCATTCCTTCTATTCTCACCAAGATAAAGCTAAATAACGTATTACTGAGCAGCCATTCCTTCAATTCTCACCAAGATAAAGATAAATAACGTATTACTGAGCAGCCATTCCTTCTATTCTCACCAAGATAAAGATAAATAACGTATTACTGAGCAGCCATTCCTTCTATTCTCACCAAGATACAGATAAATAACGTATTACTGAGCAGCCATTCCTTCTATTCTCACCAAGATAAAGATAAATAACGTATTACTGAGCAGCCATTCCTTCTATTCTCACCAAGATAAAGATAAATAACCTATTACTGAGCAGCCATTCCTTCTATCCTCACCAAGATAAAGATAAATAACGTGTTACTGAGCAGCCATTCCTTCTATTCTCACCAAGATAAATAACGTATTACTGAGCAGCCATTCCTTCTATTCTCACCAAGATAAAGATAAATAACGTATTACTGAGCAGCCATTCCTTCTATTCTCACCAAGATAAAGATAAATAACGTATTACTGAGCAGCCATTCCTTCTATTCTCACCAATATAAAGATAAATAACGTATTACTGAGCAGCCATTCCTTCTATTCTCACCAAGATAAAGATAAATAACGTATTACTGAGCAGCCATTCCTTCTATTCTCACCAAGATATAGCTAAATAACGTATTACTGAGCAGCCATTCCTTCTATTCTCACCAAGATAAAGATAAATAACGTATTACTGAGCAGCCATTCCTTCTATTCTCACCAAGATAAAGCAAAATAACGTATTACTGAGCAGCCATTCCTTCTATTCTCACCAAGATACAGATAAATAACGTATTACTGAGCAGCCATTCCTTCTATTCTCACCAAGATAAAGCTAAATAACGTATTACTGAGCAGCCATTCCTTCTATTCTCACCAAGATACAGATAAATAACGTATTACTGAGCAGCCATTCCTTCTATTCTCACCAAGATAAATAACGTATTACTGAGCAGCCATTCCTTCTATTCTCACCAAGATAAAGATAAATAACGTATTACTGAGCAGCCATTCTTTCTATTCTCACCAAGATACAGGTAAATAACGTATTACTGAGCAGCCATTCCTTCTATTCTCACCAAGATAAATAACGTATTACTGAGCAGCCATTCCTTCTATTCTCACCAAGATAAAGATAAATAACGTATTACTGAGCAGCCATTCCTTCTATTCTCACCAAGATAAATAACGTATTACTGAGCAGCCATTCCTTCTATTCTCACCAAGATAAAGATAAATAACGTATTACTGAGCAGCCATTCCTTCTATTCTCAACAAGATACAGATAAATAACGTATTACTGAGCAGCCATTCCTTCTATTCTCACCAAGATAAAGATAAATAACGTATTACTGAGCAGCCATTCCTTCTATTCTCACCACGATAAAGATAAATAACGTATTACTGAGCAGCCATTCCTTCTATTCTCACCAAGATAAAGCTAAATAACGTATTACTGAGCAGCCATTCCTTCAATTCTCACCAAGATAAAGATAAATAACGTATTACTGAGCAGCCATTCCTTCTATTCTCACCAAGATAAATAACGTATTACTGAGCAGCCATTCCTTCTATTCTCACCAAGATAAATAACGTATTACTGAGCAGCCATTCCTTCTATTCTCACCAAGATAAAGATAAATAACGTATTACTGAGCAGCCATTCCTTCTATTCTCACCAAGATAAAGATAAATAACGTATTACTGAGCAGCCATTCCTTCTATTCTCGTCAAGATAAAGATAAATAACGTATTACTGAGCAGCCATTCCTTCTATTCTCACCACGATAAAGATAAATAACGTATTACTGAGCAGCCATTCCTTCTATTCTCACCAAGATAAAGCTAAATAACGTATTACTGAGCAGCCATTCCTTCAATTCTCACCAAGATAAAGATAAATAACGTATTACTGAGCAGCCATTCCTTCTATTCTCACCAAGATAAAGATAAATAACGTATTACTGAGCAGCCATTCCTTCTATTCTCACCAAGATACAGATAAATAACGTATTACTGAGCAGCCATTCCTTCTATTCTCACCAAGATAAAGATAAATAACGTATTACTGAGCAGCCATTCCTTCTATTCTCACCAAGATAAAGATAAATAACCTATTACTGAGCAGCCATTCCTTCTATCCTCACCAAGATAAAGATAAATAACGTGTTACTGAGCAGCCATTCCTTCTATTCTCACCAAGATAAATAACGTATTACTGAGCAGCCATTCCTTCTATTCTCACCAAGATAAATAACGTATTACTGAGCAGCCATTCCTTCTATTCTCACCAAGATAAAGATAAATAACGTATTACTGAGCAGCCATTCCTTCTATTCTCACCAAGATAAATAACGTATTACTGAGCAGCCATTCCTTCTATTCTCACCAAGATAAATAACGTATTACTGAGCAGCCATTCCTTCTATTCTCACCAAGATAAATAACATATTACTGAGCAGCCATTCCTTCTATTCTCACCAAGATAAAGATAAATAACGTATTACTGAGCAGCCATTCCTTCTATTCTCACCAAGATAAATAACGTATTACTGAGCAGCCATTCCTTCTATTCTCACCAAGATAAATAACGTATTACTGAGCAGCCATTCCTTCTATTCTCACCAAGATAAATAACATATTACTGAGCAGCCATTCCTTCTATTCTCACCAAGATAAAGATAAATAACGTATTACTGAGCAGCCATTCCTTCTATTCTCACCAAGATAAATAACGTATTACTGAGCAGCCATTCCTTCTATTCTCACCAAGATAAAGATAAATAACGTATTACTGAGCAGCCATTCCTGCTATCCTCACCAAGATAAAGATACATAACGTATTACTGAGCAGCCATTCCTTCTATCCTCACCAAGATAAAGATACATAACGTATTACTGAGCAGCCATTCCTTCTATTCTCACCAAGATAAATAACGTATTACTGAGCAGCCATTCCTTCTATTCTCACCAAGATAAAGATAAATAACGTATTACTGAGCAGCCATTCCTTCTATTCTCACCAAGATAAAGATAAATAACGTGTTACTGAGCAGCCATTCCTTCTATTCTCACCAAGATAAAGATAAATAACGTATTACTGAGCAGCCATTCCTTCTATTCTCACCAAGATAAAGATAAATAACGTATTACTGAGCAGCCATTCCTTCTATTCTCACCAAGATAAATAACGTATTACTGAGCAGCCATTCCTTCTATTCTCACCAAGATAAAGATAAATAACATATTACTGAGCAGCCATTCCTTCTATTCTCACCAAGATAAAGATAAATAACGTATTACTGAGCAGCCATTCCTTCTATTCTCACCACGATAAAGATAAATAACGTATTACTGAGCAGCCATTCCTTCTATTCTCACCAAGATAAAGATAAATAACGTGTTACTGAGCAGCCATTCCTTCTATTCTCACCAAGATAAAGATAAATAACGTATTACTGAGCAGCCATTCCTTCTATTCTCACCAAGATAAATAACGTATTACTGAGCAGCCATTCCTTCTATTCTCACCAAGATAAAGATAAATAACGTATTACTGAGCAGCCATTCCTTCTATTCTCACCAAGATAAAGATAAATAACGTATTACTGAGCAGCCATTCCTTCTATTCTCACCAAGATAAAGATAAAAGCCCAGCACAGTTACCTTCCTACCGGTCACATCAGTGTCCCAGCAGCAATACCGGTCACATCACTCTCCCTGCAGCAATACCGGTCACATACCCCTCCCGGCAGCATTACCGGTCACATCAGTATCCCAGCAGAATTACCGGTCACATCACTCTCCCTGCAGCAATACCGGTCACATCAGTATCCCAGCAGAATTACCGGTCACATCACTCTCCCTGCAGCATTACCGGTCACATCACTCTCCCGGCAGCATTACCGGTCACATAACCCTCCCGGCAGCATTACCGGTCACATCACACTCCCGGCAGCATTACCGGTCACATCCCTCTCCCGGCAGCATTACCGGTCACATCCCTCTCCCGGCAGCATTACCGGTCACATCACTCTCCCGGCAGCATTACCGGTCACATCACTCTCCCGGCAGCATTACCGGTCACATCACTCTCCCGGCAGCATTACCGGTCACATCACTCTCCCGGCAGCATTACCGGTCACATCACTCTCCCGGCAGCATTACCGGTCACATCACTCTCCCGGCAGCATTACCGGTCACATCACTCTCCCGGCAGCATTACCGGTCACATCACTCTCCCGGCAGCATTACCGGTCACATCACTCTCCCGGCAGCATTACCGGTCACATCAGTGTCCCAGCAGCAATACCGGTCACATCACTCTCCCTGCAGCAATACCGGTCACATACCCCTCCCGGCAGCATTACCGGTCACATCAGTATCCCAGCAGAATTACCGGTCACATCACTCTCCCTGCAGCAATACCGGTCACATCAGTATCCCAGCAGAATTACCGGTCACATCACTCTCCCGGCAGCATTACCGGTCACATCACTCTCCCGGCAGCATTACCGGTCACATCCCTCTCCCGGCAGCATTACCGGTCACATCCCTCTCCCGGCAGCATTACCGGTCACATCACTCTCCCGGCAGCATTACCGGTCACATCACTCTCCCGGCAGCATTACCGGTCACATCACTCTCCCGGCAGCATTACCGGTCACATCACTCTCCCGGCAGCATTACCGGTCACATCACTCTCCCGGCAGCATTACCGGTCACATCACTCTCCCGGCAGCATTACCGGTCACATCACTCTCCCGGCAGCATTACCGGTCACATCACTCTCCCGGCAGCATTACCGGTCACATCAGTGTCCCAGCAGCATTACCGGTCACATCACTCTCCCGGCAGCATTACCGGTCACATCACTCTCCCGGCAGCATTACCGGTCACATCACTCTCCCGGCAGCATTACCGGTCACATCACTCTCCCAGCAGCATTACCGGTCACATCAGTGTCCCAGCAGCATTACCGGTCACATCACTCTCCCGGCAGCATTACCGGTCACATCACTCTCCCGGCAGCATTACCGGTCACATCACTCTCCCGGCAGCATTACCGGTCACATCACTCTCCCGGCAGCATTACCGCCCAAACTGGCCCGAAATAAGCCAGTGTAGAATGCTATGCGGAGGGCAGGGGCTGCCACCTGATGATGTCTGAATTGGGGACTCATCAGAGCTTCCTGAGACACCACTGACTTTTCCTCTCAGTTTGTGCATTTGTTTGCAATGTAGTGCTTTCATCTTTTCTATTATCACAGTGTTGAAGTTGACAGAAGCCCCTTTAATACAATCCCCCTGTAAGAGAATGGACTATATATCTGGATGGGAAATGGCTGGAAAGCCCCCATTACTGACTGTGCCACGAAAATCCACACCAAATCAGAAAATAAACCCACATCATTTACCAAAATAATTTATTTTAAAAGTCATTGAGACAGACACATATGTACGTTAGCTGTGTATAGCAGGAGAGCGCTGCCCATCCCAGCTGATGAAGATTGCACTATCGCCCACCAGCTGATGAAGAAAATTCGAAACGCGTCCTGTGGGGTGTAGCTGTTTTTCTTAGTGCATATCCTAAACTGTTCAACAGACCTGGCCAGGCGAACAGACCCAGTGGGTAAGGGATTTTTGTCATTATTAGTTTTTATGTATTATACCATTTATGTACTATTTTTGTAGCCATAGAGGGCTTTTTTATTCTGTCTATTGTTACCTATTCCCAGTGTTTTTTCTATCCATGTGATCACCCATCCATTTTGTGACTCTGGATTGTCATATTGTGTCTTTTTATGTTTATTTATATATATATATATTCTGTTGCAATAAATTTTGTATATTTTTTTATATATCCTATTGTCCTTGCAGTTCATTTTGCCATACTGTGTTTGTATTTACTATTAGCGCTGTCTCACTTTTATACTGTTTATCCTTGAAAGACAAAATTGGAAACTAGGGTGGAAAATAACTCTAATTTACTGTTTCAGACGTCAGGACAAACTTCTCCTAATCCGCTCATTCTCTGCCAATTCTGCCGCTCCTCAAAGTTATGTTCTATGTTTTCAGTGTGAATACCATTTAGTGATTGGAGCCCACCCAAACGCCAGCCATGCGGCCTAGATAAAAACGAGTGTCACCAATAAACATTCAGTTGCTTCGGACAAGTCCATTATACAATCAGTGCGCTTTATTCCCCACATGAGCTGGCGTGCTGCTGGATCTCAGCACCTCCGAAACGTAGGCCACACACGGGACAAGTGACCCAGGACTGAGGTCTACCAGGCAGAAACAAGTCAACAGAGGAGGCATCATCGGAGGAGGAGGAGATGGACACATGGTCTGGAAATGGATCCTCTCCACACGTAGAGGCATGAATGGGTAGATAGTCTACACGAAAATACCCTGGGAAAGGAGACAAGAGGGTAGGGAGTCGTATGGGTTCATTATTAATAATAACACAGTGTTTAGTCAGGAGGGGTAAGGAGGCGCAGGAGTTTATCATTATTATTAATAATAACATAGTGTTTAGTCAGGAGGGGTAAGGAGGCGCAGGAGTTTATCATTATTATTAATAATAACATAGTGTTTAGTCAGGAGGGGTAAGGAGGCGCAGGAGTTTATCATTATTAATAATAACACCGTGTTTAGTCAGGAGGGGTAAGGAGGCGCAGGAGTTTATCATTATTAATAATAACACAGTGTTTAGTCAGGAGGGGTAAGGAGGCGCAGGAGTTTATCATTATTAATAATAACACAGTGTTTAGTCAGGAGGGGTAAGGAGGCGCAGGAGTTTATCATTATTAATAATAACACAGTGTTTAGTCAGGAGGGGTAAGGAGGCGCAGGAGTTTATCATTATTAATAATAACACAGTGTTTAGTCAGGAGGGGTAAGGAGGCGCAGGAGTTTATCATTATTAATAATAACACAGTGTTTAGTCAGGAGGGGTAAGGAGGCGCAGGAGTTTATCATTATTAATAATAACACAGTGTTTAGTCAGGAGGGGTAAGGAGGCGCAGGAGTTTATCATTATTAATAATAACACAGTGTTTAGTCAGGAGGGGTAAGGAGGCGCAGGAGTTTATCATTATTAATAATAACACAGTGTTTAGTCAGGAGGGGTAAGGAGACGCAGGAGTTTATCATTATTAATAATAACACAGTGTTTAGTCAGGAGGGGTAAGGAGGCGCAGGAGTTTATCATTATTAATAATAACACAGTGTTTAGTCAGGAGGGGTAAGGAGGCGCAGGAGTTTATCATTATTAATAATAACACAGTGTTTAGTCAGGAGGGGTAAGGAGGCGCAGGAGTTTATCATTATTAATAATAACACAGAGTTTAGTCAGGAGGGGTAAGGAGGCGCAGGAGTTTATCATTATTAATAATAACACAGTGTTTAGTCAGGAGGGGTAAGGAGGCGCAGGAGTTTATCATTATTAATAATAACACAGTGTTTAGTCAGGAGGGGTAAGGAGGCGCAGGAGATTATCATTATTAATAATAACACAGTGTTTAGTCAGGAGGGGTAAGGAGGCGCAGGAGTTTATCATTATTAATAATAACATAGTGTTTAGTCAGGAGGGGTAAGGAGGCGCGGGAGTTTATCATTATTAATAATAACATAGTGTTTAGTCAGGAGGGGTAAGGAGGCGCAGGAGTTTATCATTATTAATAATAACACAGTGTTTAGTCAGGAGGGGTAAGGAGGCGCAGGAGTTTATCATTATTAATAATAACACAGTGTTTAGTCAGGAGGGGTAAGGAGGCGCAGGAGTTTATCATTATTAATAATAACACAGTGTTTAGTCAGGAGGGGTAAGGAGGCGCAGGAGTTTATCATTATTAATAATAACATAGTGTTTAGTCAGGAGGGGTAAGGAGGCGCAGGAGTTTATCATTATTAATAATAACAGTGTTTAGTCAGGAGGGGTAAGGAGGCGCAGGAGTTTAGCATTATTAATAATAACACAGTGTTTAGTCAGGAGGGGTAAGGAGGCGCAGGAGTTTATCATTATTAATAATAACACAGAGTTTAGTCAGGAGGGGTAAGGAGGCGCAGGGGTTAATCATTATTAATAATAACACAGTGTTTAGTCAGGAGGGGTAAGGAGGCGCAGGAGATTATCATTATTAATAATAACATAGTGTTTAGTCAGGAGGGGTAAGGAGGCGCAGGAGTTTATCATTATTAATAATAACACAGTGTTTAGTCAGGAGGGGTAAGGAGGCGCAGGAGTTTATCATTATTAATAATAACATAGTGTTTAGTCAGGAGGGGTAAGGAGGCGCAGGAGTTTATCATTATTAATAATAACAGAGTGTTTAGTCAGGAGGGGTAAGGAGGCGCAGGAGTTTATCATTATTAATAATAACACAGTGTTTAGTCAGGAGGGGTAAGGAGGCGCAGGAGTTTATCATTATTAATAATAACACAGTGTTTAGTCAGGAGGGGTAAGGAGGCGCAGGAGTTTATCATTATTAATAATAACACAGTGTTTAGTCAGGAGGGGTAAGGAGGCGCAGGAGTTTAGCATTATTAATAATAACACAGTGTTTAGTCAGGAGGGGTAAGGAGGCGCGGGAGTTTATCATTATTAATAATAACACAGTGTTTAGTCAGGAGGGATAAGGAGGCGCAGGAGTTTATCATTATTAATAATAACACAATGTTTAGTCAGGAGGGGTAAGGAGGCGCAGGAGTTTATCATTATTAATAATAACATAGTGTTTAGTCAGGAGGGGTAAGGAGGCGCAGGAGTTTATCATTATTAATAATAACACAATGTTTAGTCAGGAGGGGTAAGGAGGCGCAGGAGTTTATCATTATTAATAATAACACAGTGTTTAGTCAGGAGGGGTAAGGATGCGCAGGAGTTTATCATTATTAATAATAACATAGTGTTTAGTCAGGAGGGGTAAGGAGGCGCAGGAGTTTATCATTATTAATAATAACACAATGTTTAGTCAGGAGGGGTAAGGAGGCGCAGGAGTTTATCATTATTAATAATAACAGAGTGTTTAGACAGGAGGGGTAAGGAGGCGCAGGAGTTTATCATTATTAATAATAACACAGTGTTTAGTCAGGAGGGGTAAGGAGGCGCAGGAGTTTATCATTATTAATAATAACACAGTGTTTAGTCAGGAGGGGTAAGGAGGCGCAGGAGTTTATCATTATTAATAATAACATAGTGTTTAGTCAGAAGGGGTAAGGAGGCGCAGGAGTTTATCATTATTAATAATAACACAGTGTTTAGTCAGGAGGGGTAAGGAGGCGCAGGAGTTTAGCATTATTAATAATAACATAGTGTTTAGTCAGGAGGGGTAAGGAGGCGCAGGAGTTTATCATTATTAATAATAACACAGTGTTTAGTCAGGAGGGGTAAGGAGGCGCAGGAGTTTAGCATTATTAATAATAACATAGTGTTTAGTCAGGAGGGGTAAGGAGGCGCAGGAGTTTAGCATTATTAATAATAACATAGTGTTTAGTCAGGAGGGGTAAGGAGGCACAGGAGTTTATCATTATTAATAATAACACAATGTTTAGTCAGGAGGGGTAAGGAGGCGCAGGAGTTTATCATTATTAATAATAACACAGTGTTTAGTCAGGAGGGGTAGGGAGGCGCAGGAGTTTATCATTATTAATAATAACAGAGTGTTTAGTCAGGAGGGGTAAGGAGGCGCAGGAGTTTATCATTATTAATAATAACATAGTGTTTAGTCAGGAGGGGTAAGGAGGCGCAGGAGTTTATCATTATTAATAATAACACAGTGTTTAGTCAGGAGGGGTAAGGAGGCGCAGGAGTTTATCATTATTAATAATAACACAGTGTTTAGTCAGGAGGGGTAAGGAGGCGCAGGAGTTTATCATTATTATTAATAATAACACAGTGTTTAGTCAGGAGGGGTAAGGAGGCGCAGGAGTTTAGCATTATTAATAATAACACAGTGTTTAGTCAGGAGGGGTAAGGAGGCGTATGGGTTCATTATTAATAATAACATAGTGTTTAGTCAGGAGGGGTAAGGAGGCGCACGAGTTTAGCATTATTAATAATAACACAGTGTTTAGTCAGGAGGGGTAAGGAGGCGTATGGGTTCATTATTAATAATAACATAGTGTTTAGTCAGGAGGGGTAAGGAGGCGCAGGAGTTTATCATTATTATTAATAATAACACAGTGTTTAGTCAGGAGGGGTAAGGAGGCGCAGGAGTTTAGCATTATTAATAATAACACAGTGTTTAGTCAGGAGGGGTAAGGAGGCGTATGGGTTCATTATTAATAATAACATAGTGTTTAGTCAGGAGGGGTAAGGAGGCGCAGGAGTTTATCATTATTATTAATAATAACACAGTGTTTAGTCAGGAGGGGTAAGGAGGCGCAGGAGTTTAGCATTATTAATAATAACACAGTGTTTAGTCAGGAGGGGTAAGGAGGCGTATGGGTTCATTATTAATAATAACATAGTGTTTAGTCAGGAGGGGTAAGGAGGCGCAGGAGTTTATCATTATTATTAAAAATAGTAAGAATTATTAGCTCAGAATAATGGGCTGAGTTAATGCTGCCAGGAATTGAACCTGCGACTGAAAAGATACTTGAATTAATCTCGCCAGCATGGATTAAGATTAATTTATATGTCAAACCCCGTGCTACAAGTACCGTAACCCTTCATCTAGGAACAGATTGTTTTAACATTTAAAGGTTATATTTAAGAACTGACAAGGGAATCACACTAAAGGCATAAGTAGCCAAGATGGAAAAATTCTCCGAGTTATACTTCTACCGCTACTATTCCCTTGTTAATTCCCTGCAATTTCCTCTCGTGAATAATGTGTGCAGAAGTCTGAATTGTGGTGAACCGGCCATCATTACTAGTCTGGGGATAAAAAAACAAATCATGCAAATTACAAAGGGGTAAACACCAAAACATATTTTTACATAGGAAAGGCCATTATTTCTCCCGTGTGCAAGGTACCATCTAACAGACCAGTGCTTGGGAGAAGCTGCTGCTTCCTGAGACGGTCTGGAGACCATGGGTGGGTCCTAGTGGTGTGCCAGTCATGTAAGATGGGAGGCAGCAAAGGATGCTTGAATAGCTCATATAAATAACTGGGAAGGAAGGCTGATACTGTAGAGGGAGGGAGCAGGCACACAGTGAGACAGACACACGATGTCAGCACTGTAGTTTAAGGAGTGCAGAATATAGGGAAGCTGTGTGTTCCAGCATATTACACCAGAATGAAAGGTAAGCATTAAAGGATGGCTTTAAAATGGCTATGGAAATTGGATATTACAATGCCCAGGCATCTCATTATCCATAATATAATGGCCCCCGTAGGACCTCTATGTCAAATGCATAGTGGACAAACATGGAAGGTTGAGCACTCACACTAGGATGACAGTGTCGGTGCATGCGTGCGTCCATACCCACCGCCATATTGGAAGAAGCGTCATTTACAACGTTTGTGGGTGGCATTCTCACCTCCACAGAGGGGACAGCTGCTGCACTCTAATACAGTGTCTGGAGACCTGGGAGCCAGCAGGGGGCGCTCACACCTTCTCCTTTGTACTGACCGTCTCTGCTGTGGCTGAGGAGGCTCTCTGCTCCTGTATGAGAACAGGTCACCATTAATATTGTGAGTGAGCAACATAAAGCCTGCATTATCTATGGCCAGCTGAGCTCTTCTATATAGTCTATACATTGTGCAGGGTCTGGTGAGTTTCTCCTGCTAGAAGAACAGAGTTGGCCCTGTATAATGTATTGTTATAAAGTGACAGTGTGTAAAGATGTAACTCTGCATTATCCATGGCCAGCTGAGCTCTTCTATATATTCTTCTATACATTGTGCAGGGCCTGGTGAGTTTCTCCTGCTAGAAGAACAGAGTTGGCCCTGTATAATGCATTGTTATAAAGTGACAGTGTGTAAAGATGTAACTCTGCATTATCCATGGCCAGCTGAGCTCTTCTATATATTCTTCTATACATTGTGCAGGGCCTGGTGAGTTTCTCCTGCTAGAAGAACAGAGTTGGCCCTGTATAATGCATTGTTATAAAGTGACAGTGTGTAAAGATGTAACTCTGCATTATCCATGACCAGCTGAGCTCTTCTATATATTCTTCTATACATTGTGCAGGGTCTGGTGAGTTTCTCCTGCTAGAAGAACAGAGTTGGTCCTGTATAATGTATTGTTATAAAGTGACAGTGTGTAAAGATGTAACTCTGCATTATCCATGGCCAGCTGAGCTCCTCTATATATTATTCTATACATTGTGCAGGGTCTGGTGAGTTTCTCCTGCTAGAAGAACAGAGTTGGCCCTGTATAATGCATTGTTATAAAGTGACTGTGTGTAAAGATGTAACTCTGCATTATCCATGGCCAGCTGAGCTCTTCTATATATTGTTCTATACATTGTGCAGGGTCTGGTGAGTTTCTCCTGCTAGAAGAACAGAGTTGGCCCTGTATAATGCATTGTTATAAAGTGACAGTGTGTAAAGATGTAACTCTGCATTATCCATGGCCAGCTGAGCTCTTCTATATATTCTTCTATACATTGTGCAGGGTCTGGTGAGTTTCTCCTGCTAGAAGAACAGGGTTGGCCATGTATAATGCATTGTTATAAAGTGACAGTGTGTAAAGATGTAACTCTGCATTATCCATGGCCAGCTGAGCTCTTCTATATATTATTCTATACATTGTGCAGGGCCTGGTGAGTTTCTCCTGCTAGAAGAACAGAGTTGGTCCTGTATAATGCATTGTTATAATGTGACAGTGTGTAAAGATGTAACTCTGCATTATCCATGGCCAGCTGAGCTCTTCTATATATTCCTCTATACATTGTGCAGGGTCTGGTGAGTTTCTCCTGCTAGAAGAACAGAGTTGGCCCTGTATAATGCATTGTTATAAAGTAACCGTGTGTAAAGATGTAACTCTGCATTATCCATGGCCAGCTGAGCTCTTCTATATATTCCTCTATACATTGTGCAGAGTCTGGTGAGTTTCTCCTGCTAGAAGAACAGAGTTGGTCCTGTATAATGCATTGTTATAAAGTGACAGTGTGTAAAGATGTAACTCTGCATTATCCATAGCCCGCTGAGCTCTTCTATATATTCTTCTATACATTGTGCAGGGTCTGGTGAGTTTCTCCTGCTAGAAGAACAGAGTTGGTCCTGTATAATGCATTGTTATATAGTGACAGTGTGTAAAGATGTAACTCTGCATTATCCATGGCCAGCTGAGCTCATCTATATATTCTATACATTGTGCAGGGTCTGGTGAGTTTCTCCTGCTAGAAGAACAGAGTTGGCCCTGTATAATGCATTGTTATAAAGTGACAGTGTGTAAAGATGTAACTCTGCATTATCCATGGCCAGCTGAGCTCTTCTATATATTCCTCTATACATTGTGCAGGGCCTGGTGAGTTTCTCCTGCTAGAAGAACAGAGTTGGCCCTGTATAATGCATTGTTATAAAGTAACCGTGTGTAAAGATGTAACTCTGCATTATCCATGGCCAGCTGAGCTCTTCTATATATTCCTCTATACATTGTGCAGGGTCTGGTGAGTTTCTCCTGCTAGAAGAACATAGTTGGTCCTGTATAATGCATTGTTATAAAGTGACAGTGTGTAAAGATGTAACTCTGCATTATCCATGGCCAGCTGAGCTCTTCTATATATTCTTCTATACATTGTGCAGGGTCTGGTGAGTTTCTCCTGCTAGAAGAACAGAGTTGGTCCTGTATAATGCATTGTTATATAGTGACAGTGTGTAAAGATGTAACTCTGCATTATCCATGGCCAGCTGAGCTCATCTATATATTCTATACATTGTGCAGGGTCTGGTGAGTTTCTCCTGCTAGAAGAACAGAGTTGGCCCTGTATAATGCATTGTTATAAAGTGACAGTGTGTAAAGATGTAACTCTGCATTATCCATGGCCAGCTGAGCTCTTCTATATATTCCTCTATACATTGTGCAGGGCCTGGTGAGTTTCTCCTGCTAGAAGAACAGAGTTGGCCCTGTATAATGCATTGTTATAAAGTGACTGTGTGTAAAGATGTAACTCTGCATTATCCATGGCCAGCTGAGCTCTTCTATATATTCCTCTATACATTGTGCAGGGCCTGGTGAGTTTCTCCTGCTAGAGGAACAGAGTTGGCCCTGTATAATGGATTGTTATAAAGTAACCGTGTGTAAAGATGTAACTCTGCATTATCCATGGCCAGCTGAGCTCTTCTATATATTCCTCTATACATTGTGCAGGGTCTGGTGAGTTTCTCCTGCTAGAAGAACATAGTTGGTCCTGTATAATGCATTGTTATAAAGTGACAGTGTGTAAAGATGTAACTCTGCATTATCCATGGCCAGCTGAGCTCTTCTATATATTCTTCTATACATTGTGCAGGGTCTGGTGAGTTTCTCCTGCTAGAAGAACAGAGTTGGTCCTGTATAATGCATTGTTATATAGTGACAGTGTGTAAAGATGTAACTCTGCATTATCCATGGCCAGCTGAGCTCATCTATATATTCTATACATTGTGCAGGGTCTGGTGAGTTTCTCCTGCTAGAAGAACAGAGTTGGCCCTGTATAATGCATTGTTATAAAGTGACAGTGTGTAAAGATGTAACTCTGCATTATCCATGGCCAGCTGAGCTCATCTATATATTCTATACATTGTGCAGGGTCTGGTGAGTTTCTCCTGCTAGAAGAACAGAGTTGGCCCTGTATAATGCATTGTTATATAGTGACAGTGTGTAAAGATGTAACTCTGCATTATCCATGGACAGCTGAGCTCTTCTATATATTCCTCTATACATTGTGCAGGGCCTGGTGAGTTTCTCCTGCTAGAAGAACAGAGTTGGTTCTGTATAATGCATTGTTATATAGTGACAGTGTGTAATGATGTAACTCTGCATTATCCATGGCCAGCTGAGCTCTTCTATATATTCCTCTATACATTGTGCAGAGTCTGGTGAGTTTCTCCTGCTAGAAGAACAGAGTTGGTCCTGTATAATGCATTGTTATATAGTGACAGTGTGTAAAGATGTAACTCTGCATTATCCATGGCCTGCTGAGCTCTTCTATATATTCTATACATTGTGCAGGGTCTGGTGAGTTTCTCCTGCTAGAAGAACAGAGTTGGTCCTGTATAATGCATTGTTATATAGTGACAGTGTGTAAAGATGTAACTCTGCATTATCCATGGCCAGCTGAGCTCATCTATATATTCTATACATTGTGCAGGGTCTGGTGAGTTTCTCCTGCTACAAGAACAGAGTTGGCCCTGTATAATGCATTGTTATAAAGTGACAGTGTGTAAAGATGTAACTCTGCATTATCCATGGCCAGCTGAGCTCTTCTATATATTCCTCTATACATTGTGCAGGGCCTGGTGAGTTTCTCCTGCTAGAAGAACAGAGTTGGCCCTGTATAATGCATTGTTATAAAGTGACTGTGTGTAAAGATGTAACTCTGCATTATCCATGGCCAGCTGAGCTCTTCTATATATTCCTCTATACATTGTGCAGGGCCTGGTGAGTTTCTCCTGCTAGAGGAACAGAGTTGGCCCTGTATAATGGATTGTTATAAAGTAACCGTGTGTAAAGATGTAACTCTGCATTATCCATGGCCAGCTGAGCTCTTCTATATATTCCTCTATACATTGTGCAGGGTCTGGTGAGTTTCTCCTGCTAGAAGAACATAGTTGGTCCTGTATAATGCATTGTTATAAAGTGACAGTGTGTAAAGATGTAACTCTGCATTATCCATGGCCAGCTGAGCTCTTCTATATATTCTTCTATACATTGTGCAGGGTCTGGTGAGTTTCTCCTGCTAGAAGAACAGAGTTGGTCCTGTATAATGCATTGTTATATAGTGACAGTGTGTAAAGATGTAACTCTGCATTATCCATGGCCAGCTGAGCTCATCTATATATTCTATACATTGTGCAGGGTCTGGTGAGTTTCTCCTGCTAGAAGAACAGAGTTGGCCCTGTATAATGCATTGTTATAAAGTGACAGTGTGTAAAGATGTAACTCTGCATTATCCATGGCCAGCTGAGCTCTTCTATATATTCCTCTATACATTGTGCAGGGCCTGGTGAGTTTCTCCTGCTAGAAGAACAGAGTTGGCCCTGTATAATGCATTGTTATAAAGTGACTGTGTGTAAAGATGTAACTCTGCATTATCCATGGCCAGCTGAGCTCTTCTATATATTCCTCTATACATTGTGCAGGGCCTGGTGAGTTTCTCCTGCTAGAGGAACAGAGTTGGCCCTGTATAATGGATTGTTATAAAGTAACCGTGTGTAAAGATGTAACTCTGCATTATCCATGGCCAGCTGAGCTCTTCTATATATTCCTCTATACATTGTGCAGGGTCTGGTGAGTTTCTCCTGCTAGAAGAACATAGTTGGTCCTGTATAATGCATTGTTATAAAGTGACAGTGTGTAAAGATGTAACTCTGCATTATCCATGGCCAGCTGAGCTCTTCTATATATTCTTCTATACATTGTGCAGGGTCTGGTGAGTTTCTCCTGCTAGAAGAACAGAGTTGGTCCTGTATAATGCATTGTTATATAGTGACAGTGTGTAAAGATGTAACTCTGCATTATCCATGGCCAGCTGAGCTCATCTATATATTCTATACATTGTGCAGGGTCTGGTGAGTTTCTCCTGCTAGAAGAACAGAGTTGGCCCTGTATAATGCATTGTTATAAAGTGACAGTGTGTAAAGATGTAACTCTGCATTATCCATGGCCAGCTGAGCTCATCTATATATTCTATACATTGTGCAGGGTCTGGTGAGTTTCTCCTGCTAGAAGAACAGAGTTGGCCCTGTATAATGCATTGTTATATAGTGACAGTGTGTAAAGATGTAACTCTGCATTATCCATGGACAGCTGAGCTCTTCTATATATTCCTCTATACATTGTGCAGGGCCTGGTGAGTTTCTCCTGCTAGAAGAACAGAGTTGGTTCTGTATAATGCATTGTTATATAGTGACAGTGTGTAATGATGTAACTCTGCATTATCCATGGACAGCTGAGCTCTTCTATATATTCCTCTATACATTGTGCAGGGTCTGGTGAGTTTCTCCTGCTAGAAGAACAGAGTTGGCCCTGTATAATGCATTGTTATATAGTGACAGTGTGTAAAGATGTAACTCTGCATTATCCATGGCCAGCTGAGCTCTTCTATATATTCCTCTATACATTGTGCAGGGTCTGGTGAGTTTCTCCTGCTAGAAGAACAGAGTTGGCCCTGTATAATGCATTGTTATAAAGTGACAGTGTGTAAAGATGTAACTCTGCATTATCCATGGCCAGCTGAGCTCTTCTATATATTCCTCTATACATTGTGCAGGGTCTGGTGAGTTTCTCCTGCTAGAAGAACAGAGTTGGTCCTGTATAATGCATTGTTATAAAGTGACAGTGTGTAAAGATGTAACTCTGCATTATCCATGGCCAGCTGAGCTCTTCTATATATTCTTCTATACATTGTGCAGGGTCTCGGGAGTTTCTCCTGCTGGAAGAACATAGTTGGCCCTGTATAATGCATTGTTATAAAGTGACAGTGTGTAAAGATGTAACTCTGCATTATCCATGGCCAGCTGAGCTCTTCTATATATTCTATACATTGTGCAGGGTCTGGTGAGTTTCTCCTGCTAGGAGAACAGAGTTGGCCCTGTATAATGCATTGTTATAAAGTGACAGTGTGTAAAGATGTAACTCTGCATTATCCATGGCCAGCTGAGCTCTCTATATATTCTTCTATACATTGTGCAGGGTCTGGTGAGTTTCTCCTGCTAGAAGAACAGAGTTGGCCCTGTATAATGCATTGTTATAAAGTGACAGTGTGTAAAGATATAACTGCATTATCCATGGCCAGCTGAGCTCTTCTATATATTCCTCTACACATTGTGCAGGGCCTGGTGAGTTTCTCCTGCTAGAAGATCAGAGTTGGCCCTGTATAATGTATTGTTATAAAGTGACAGTGTGTAAAGATGTAACTCTGTATTATCCATGGCCAGCTGAGCTCTTCTATATATTCTTCTATACATTGTGCAGGGTCTGGTGAGTTTCTCCTGCTAGAAGAACAGAGTTGGTCCTGTATAATGCATTGTTATAAAGTGACAGTGTGTAAAGATGTAACTCTGCATTATCCATGGCCAGCTGAGCTCTTCTATATATTCTATACATTGTGCAGGGTCTGGTGAGTTTCTCCTGCTAGGAGAACAGAGTTGGCCCTGTATAATGCATTGTTATATAGTGACAGTGTGTAAAGATGTAACTCTGCATTATCCATGGCCAGCTGAGCTCTCTATATATTCTTCTATACATTGTGCAGGGTCTGGTGAGTTTCTCCTGCTAGAAGAACAGAGTTGGCCCTGTATAATGCATTGTTATAAAGTGACAGTGTGTAAAGACGTAACTCTGCATTATCCATGGCCAGCTGAGCTCTTCTATATGTTCCTCTATACATTGTGCAGGGCCTGGTGAGTTTCTCCTGCTAGAAGAACAGAGTTGGTCCTGTATAATGCATTGTTATAAAGTGACAGTGTGTAAAGATGTAACTCTGCATTATCCATGGCCAGCTGAGCTCTTCTATATATTCTTCTATACATTGTGCAGGGTCTGGTGAGTTTCTCCTGCTAGAAGAACAGAGTTGGTCCTGTATAATGCATTGTTATAAAGTGACAGTGTGTAAAGATGTAACTCTGCATTATCCATGGCCAGCTGAGCTCTTCTATATATTCTTCTATACATTGTGCAGGGTGTGGTGAGTTTCTCCTGCTAGAAGAACAGAGTTGGTCCTGTATAATGCATTGTTATAAAGTGACAGTGTGTAAAGATGTAACTCTGCATTATCCATGGCCAGCTGAGCTCTTCTATATATTCTTCTATACATTGTGCAGGGTCTGGTGAGTTTCTCCTGCTAGAAGAACAGAGTTGGTCCTGTATAATGCAATGTTATAAAGTGACAGTGTGTAAAGATGTAACTCTGCATTATCCATGGCCAGCTGAGCTCTTCTATATATTCTTCTATACATTGTGCAGGGTCTGGTGAGTTTCTCCTGCTAGAAGAACAGAGTTGGTCCTGTATAATGCAATGTTATAAAGTGACAGTGTGTAAAGATGTAACTCTGCATTATCCATGGCCAGCTGAGCTCTTCTATATATTCTTCTATACATTGTGCAGGGTCTGGTGAGTTTCTCCTGCTAGAAGAACAGAGTTGGTCCTGTATAATGCAATGTTATAAAGTGACAGTGTGTAATGATGTAACTCTGCATTATCCATGGCCAGCTGAGCTCTTCTATATATTCCTCTATACATTGTGCAGGGTCTGGTGAGTTTCTCCTGCTAGAAGAACAGAGTTGGCCCTGTATAATGCATTGTTATAAAGTGACAGTGTGTAAAGATATAACTCTGCATTATCCATGGCCAACTGAGCTCTTCTATATATTCCTCTATACATTGTGCAGGGTCTGGTGAGTTTCTCCTGCTAGAAGAACAGAGTTGGCCCTGTATAATGCATTGTTATAAAGTGACACTGTGTAAAGATGTAACTATACATTATCCATGGCCAGCTGAGCTCTTCTATATATTCTATACATTGTGCAGGGTCTGGTGAGTTTCTCCTGCTAGAAGAACAGAGTTGGCCCTGTATAATGCATTGTTATAAAGTGACAGTGTGTAAAGATGTAACTCTGCATTATCCATGGCCAGCTGAGCTCTTCTATATAGTCTATACATTGTGCAGGGTCTGGTGAGTTTCTCCTGCTAGAAGAACAGAGTTGGCTCTGTATAATGCATTGTTATAAAGTGACAGTGTGTAAAGATGTAACTCTGCATTATCCATGGTCAGCTGAGCTCTCTATATATTATCTATACATTGTCCAGGGTCTGGTGAGTTTCTCCTGCTAGAAGAACAGAGTTGGTCCTGTATAATGCATTGTTATAAAGTGACAGTGTGTAAAGATGTAACTCTGCATTATCCATGGCCAGCTGAGCTCTCTATATATTATCTATACATTGTCCAGGGTCTGGTGAGTTTCTCCTGCTAGAAGAACAGAGTTGGTCCTGTATAATGCATTGTTATAAAGTGACAGTGTGTAAAGATGTAACTCTGCATTATCCATGGCCAGCTGAGCTCTTCTATATATTCTTCTATACATTGTGCAGGGTCTGGTGAGTTTCTCCTGCTAGAAGAACAGAGTTGGCCCTGTATAATGCATTGTTATAAAGTGACACTGTGTAAAGATGTAACTATACATTATCCATGGCCAGCTGAGCTCTTCTATATATTCTATACATTGTGCAGGGTCTGGTGAGTTTCTCCTGCTAGAAGAACAGAGTTGGCCCTGTATAATGCATTGTTATAAAGTGACAGTGTGTAAAGATGTAACTCTGCATTATCCATGGCCATCTGAGCTCTTCTATATATTCCTCTATACATTGTGCAGGGTCTGGTGAGTTTCTCCTGCTAGAAGAACAGAGTTGGCCCTGTATAATGTATTGTTATATAGTGACAGTGTGTAAAGATGTAACTCTGCATTATCCATGGCCAGCTGAGCTCTTCTATATATTCTTCTATACATTGTGCTGGGTCTGGTGAGTTTCTCCTGCTAGAAGACCAGAGTTGGTCCTGTATAATGTATTGTTATATAGTGACAGTGTGTAAAGATGTAACTCTGCATTATCCATGGCCAGCTGAGCTCTTCTATATATTCCTCTATACATTGTGCAGGGTCTGGTGAGTTTCTCCTGCTAGAAGAACAGAGTTGGCCCTGTATAATGCATTGTTATAAAGTGACACTGTGTAAAGATGTAACTATACATTATCCATGGCCAGCTGAGCTCTTCTATATATTCTATACATTGTGCAGGGTCTGGTGAGTTTCTCCTGCTAGAAGAACAGAGTTGGCCCTGTATAATGCATTGTTATAAAGTGACAGTGTGTAAAGATGTAACTCTGCATTATCCATGGCCAGCTGAGCTCTTCTATATAGTCTATACATTGTGCAGGGTCTGGTGAGTTTCTCCTGCTAGAAGAACAGAGTTGGCTCTGTATAATGCATTGTTATAAAGTGACAGTGTGTAAAGATGTAACTCTGCATTATCCATGGTCAGCTGAGCTCTCTATATATTATCTATACATTGTCCAGGGTCTGGTGAGTTTCTCCTGCTAGAAGACCAGAGTTGGTCCTGTATAATGTATTGTTATATAGTGACAGTGTGTAAAGATGTAACTCTGCATTATCCATGGCCAGCTGAGCTCTTCTATATATTCCTCTATACATTGTGCAGGGTCTGGTGAGTTTCTCCTGCTAGAAGAACAGAGTTGGTCCTGTATAATGCATTGTTATAAAGTGACAGTGTGTAAAGATGTAACTCTGCATTATCCATGGCCAGCTGAGCTCTTCTATATAGTCTATACATTGTGCAGGGTCTGGTGAGTTTCTCCTGCTAGAAGAACAGAGTTGGCCCTGTATAATGCATTGTTATAAAGTGACAGTGTGTAAAGATGTAACTCTGCATTATCCATGGCCAGCTGAGCTCTTCTATATATTCTTCTATACATTGTGCAGGGTCTGGTGAGTTTCTCCTGCTAGAAGAACAGAGTTGGCCCTGTATAATGCATTGTTATAAAGTGACACTGTGTAAAGATGTAACTATACATTATCCATGGCCAGCTGAGCTCTTCTATATATTCTATACATTGTGCAGGGTCTGGTGAGTTTCTCCTGCTAGAAGAACAGAGTTGGCCCTGTATAATGCATTGTTATAAAGTGACAGTGTGTAAAGATGTAACTCTGCATTATCCATGGCCAGCTGAGCTCTTCTATATATTCCTCTATACATTGTGCAGGGTCTGGTGAGTTTCTCCTGCTAGAAGAACAGAGTTGGCCCTGTATAATGTATTGTTATATAGTGACAGTGTGTAAAGATGTAACTCTGCATTATCCATGGCCAGCTGAGCTCTTCTATATATTCTTCTATACATTGTGCTGGGTCTGGTGAGTTTCTCCTGCTAGAAGACCAGAGTTGGTCCTGTATAATGTATTGTTATATAGTGACAGTGTGTAAAGATGTAACTCTGCATTATCCATGGCCAGCTGAGCTCTTCTATATATTCCTCTATACATTGTGCAGGGTCTGGTGAGTTTCTCCTGCTAGAAGAACAGAGTTGGTCCTGTATAATGCATTGTTATAAAGTGACAGTGTGTAAAGATGTAACTCTGCATTATCCATGGCCAGCTGAGCTCTTCTATATATTATTCTATACATTGTGCAGGGTCTGGTGAGTTTCTCCTGCTAGAAGAACAGAGTTGGTCCTGTATAATGCATTGTTATAAAGTGACAGTGTGTAAAGATGTAACTCTGCATTATCCATGGCCAGCTGAGCTCTTCTATATATTCCTCTATACATTGTGCAGGGCCTGGTGAGTTTCTCCTGGTAGAAGAACAGAGTTGGCCCTGTATAATGCATTGTTATAAAGTGACAGTGTGTAAAGATGTAACTCTGCATTATCCATGGCCAGCTGAGCTCTTCTATATATTCTTCTATACATTGTGCAGGGTCTGGTGAGTTTCTCCTGCTAGAAGAACAGAGTTGGTCCTGTATAACGCATTGTTATAAAGTGACAGTGTGTAAAGATGTAACTCTGCATTATCCATGGCCAGCTGAGCTCTTCTATATATTCTTCTATACATTGTGCAGGGCCTGGTGAGTTTCTCCTGCTAGAAGAACAGAGTTGGCCCTGTATAATGCATTGTTATAAAGTGACAGTGTGTAATGATGTAACTCTGCATTATCCATGGCCAGCTGAGCTCTTCTATATATTCTTCTATACATTGTGCAGGGTCTGGTGAGTTTCTCCTGCTAGAAGAACAGAGTTGGTCCTGTATAATGCATTGTTATAAAGTAACAGTGTGTAAAGATGTAACTCTGCATTATCCATGGCCAGCTCAGCTCTTCTATATATTCTTCTATACATTGTGCAGGGTCTGGTGAGTTTCTCCTACTAGAAGAACAGAGTTGGCCCTGTATAATGCATTGTTATAAAGTGACAGTGTGTAAAGATGTAACTCTGCATTATCCATGGCCAGCTGAGCTCTTCTATATATTCTTCTATACATTGTGCAGGGACTCGGGAGTTTCTCCTGCTAGAAGAACAGAGTTGGCCCTGTATAATGCATTGTTATAAAGTGACAGTGTGTAATGATGTAACTCTGCATTATCCATGGCCAGCTGAGCTCTTCTATATATTATTCTATACATTGTGCAGGGTCTGGTGAGTTTCTCCTGCTAGAAGAACAGAGTTGGTCCTGTATAACGCATTGTTATAAAGTGACAGTGTGTAAAGATGTAACTCTGCATTATCCATGGCCAGCTGAGCTCTTCTATATATTCTTCTATACATTGTGCAGGGCCTGGTGAGTTTCTCCTGCTAGAAGAACAGAGTTGGCCCTGTATAATGCATTGTTATAAAGTGACAGTGTGTAATGATGTAACTCTGCATTATCCATGGCCAGCTGAGCTCTTCTATATATTATTCTATACATTGTGCAGGGTCTGGTGAGTTTCTCCTGCTAGAAGAACAGAGTTGGCCCTGTATAATGCATTGTTATAAAGTGACAGTGTGTAAAGATGTAACTCTGCATTATCCATGGCCAGCTGAGCTCTTCTATATATTCTTCTATACATTGTGCAGGGTCTGGTGAGTTTCTCCTGCTAGAAGAACAGAGTTGGTCCTGTATAACGCATTGTTATAAAGTGACAGTGTGTAAAGATGTAACTCTGCATTATCCATGGCCAGCTGAGCTCTTCTATATATTCTTCTATACATTGTGCAGGGCCTGGTGAGTTTCTCCTGCTAGAAGAACAGAGTTGGCCCTGTATAATGCATTGTTATAATGTGACAGTGTGTAAAGATGTAACTCTGCATTATCCATGGCCAGCTGAGCTCTTCTATATATTCTTCTATACATTGTGCAGGGTCTGGTGAGTTTCTCCTGCTAGAAGAACAGAGTTGGTCCTGTATAACGCATTGTTATAAAGTGACAGTGTGTAAAGATGTAACTCTGCATTATCCATGGCCAGCTGAGCTCTTCTATATATTCTTCTATACATTGTGCAGGGTCTGGTGAGTTTCTCCTGCTAGAAGAACAGAGTTGGTCCTGTATAATGCATTGTTATAAAGTAACAGTGTGTAAAGATGTAACTCTGCATTATCCATGGCCAGCTCAGCTCTTCTATATATTCTTCTATACATTGTGCAGGGTCTGGTGAGTTTCTCCTACTAGAAGAACAGAGTTGGCCCTGTATAATGCATTGTTATAAAGTGACAGTGTGTAAAGATGTAACTCTGCATTATCCATGGCCAGCTGAGCTCTTCTATATATTCTTCTATACATTGTGCAGGGTCTCGGGAGTTTCTCCTGCTAGAAGAACAGAGTTGGCCCTGTATAATGCATTGTTATAAAGTGACAGTGTGTAATGATGTAACTCTGCATTATCCATGGCCAGCTGAGCTCTTCTATATATTATTCTATACATTGTGCAGGGTCTGGTGAGTTTCTCCTGCTAGAAGAACAGAGTTGGTCCTGTATAACGCATTGTTATAAAGTGACAGTGTGTAAAGATGTAACTCTGCATTATCCATGGCCAGCTGAGCTCTTCTATATATTCTTCTATACATTGTGCAGGGCCTGGTGAGTTTCTCCTGCTAGAAGAACAGAGTTGGCCCTGTATAATGCATTGTTATAATGTGACAGTGTGTAAAGATGTAACTCTGCATTATCCATGGCCAGCTGAGCTCTTCTATATATTCTTCTATACATTGTGCAGGGTCTGGTGAGTTTCTCCTGCTAGAAGAACAGAGTTGGTCCTGTATAACGCATTGTTATAAAGTGACAGTGTGTAAAGATGTAACTCTGCATTATCCATGGCCAGCTGAGCTCTTCTATATATTCTTCTATACATTGTGCAGGGTCTGGTGAGTTTCTCCTGCTAGAAGAACAGAGTTGGTCCTGTATAATGCATTGTTATAAAGTAACAGTGTGTAAAGATGTAACTCTGCATTATCCATGGCCAGCTCAGCTCTTCTATATATTCTTCTATACATTGTGCAGGGTCTGGTGAGTTTCTCCTACTAGAAGAACAGAGTTGGCCCTGTATAATGCATTGTTATAAAGTGACAGTGTGTAAAGATGTAACTCTGCATTATCCATGGACAGCTGAGCTCTTCTATATATTCTTCTATACATTGTGCAGGGTCTGGTGAGTTTCTCCTGCTAGAAGAACAGAGTTGGCCCTGTATAATGTATTGTTATAAAGTGACAGTGTGTAAAGATGTAACTCTGTATTATCCATGGCCAGCTGAGCTCTTCTATATATTCTTCTATACATTGTACAGGGTCTGGTGAGTTTCTCCTGCTAGAAGAACAGAGTTGGCCCTGTATAATGCATTGTTATAAAGTGACAGTGTGTAAAGATGTAACTCTGCATTATCCATGGCCAGCTGAGCTCTTCTATATATTCTTCTATACATTGTACAGGGTCTGGTGAGTTTCTCCTGCTAGAAGAACAGAGTTGGCCCTGTATAATGTATTGTTATAAAGTGACAGTGTGTAAAGATGTAACTCTGTATTATCCATGGCCAGCTGAGCTCTTCTATATATTCTTCTATACATTGTACAGGGTCTGGTGAGTTTCTCCTGCTAGAAGAACAGAGTTGGCCCTGTATAATGCATTGTTATAAAGTGACAGTGTGTAAAGATGTAACTCTGCATTATCCATGGCCAGCTGAGCTCTTCTATATATTCTTCTATACATTGTACAGGGTCTGGTGAGTTTCTCCTGCTAGAAGAACAGAGTTGGCCCTGTATAATGCATTGTTATAAAGTGACAGTGTGTAAAGATGTAACTCTGTATTATCCATGGCCAGCTGAGCTCTTCTATATATTCCTCTATATATTGTGCAGGGTCTGGTGAGTTTCTCCTGCTAGAAGAACAGAGTTGGCCCTGTATAATGCATTGTTATAAAGTGACAGTGTGTAAAGATGTAACTCTGCATTATCCATGGCCAGCTGAGCTCTTCTATATATTCTTCTATACATTGTACAGGGTCTGGTGAGTTTCTCTTGCTAGAAGAACAGAGTTGGCCCTGTATAATGCATTGTTATAAAGTGACAGTGTGTAAAGATGTAACTCTGCATTATCGATGGTCAGCTGAGCTCTTCTATATATTCTTCTATACATTGTGCAGGGTCTGGTGAGTTTCTCCTGCTAGAAGAACAGAGTTGGTCCTGTATAATGCATTGTTATAAAGTGACAGTGTGTAAAGATGTAACTCTGTATTATCCATGGTCAGCTGAGCTCTTCTATATATTCTTCTATACATTGTGCAGGGTCTGGTGAGTTTCTCCTGCTAGAAGAACAGAGTTGGCCCTGTATAATACATTGTTATATAGTGACAGTGTGTAAACATGTAACTCTGCATTATCCATGGCCAGCTGAGCTCTTCTATATATTATATACATTGTGCAGGGTCTGGTGAGTTTCTACTGCTAGAAGAACAGAGTTGGCCCTGTATAATGCATTGTTATAAAGTGACAGTGTGTAAAGATGTAACTCTGCATTATCCATGGCCAGCTGGGCTCTCTATATATTCTTCTATACATTGTGCAGGGCCTGGTGAGTTTCTCCTGCTAGAAGAACAGAGTTGGCCCTGTATAATGCATTGTTATATAGTGACAGTGTGTAAAGATGTAACTCTGCAATATCCATGGCCAGCTGAGCTCTTCTATATATTCCTCTATGCATTGTGCAGGGTCTGGTGAGTTTCTCCTGCTAGAAGAACAGAGTTGGCCCTGTATAATGCATTGTTATAAAGTGACAGTGTGTAAAGATGTAACTCTGCATTATACATGGCCAGCTGAGCTCTTCTATATATTCTATACATTGTGCAGGGCCTGGTGAGTTTCTCCTGCTAGAAGAACAGAGTTGGCCCTGTATAATGCATTGTTATATAGTGACAGTGTGTAAAGATGTAACTCTGCATTATCCATGGCCAGCTGAGCTCTTCTATATATTCTTCTATACATTGTGCAGGGTCTGGTGAGTTTCTCCTGCTAGAAGAACAGAGTTGGCCCTGTATAATGCATTGTTATAAAGTGACAGTGTGTAAAGATGTAACTCTGCATTATCCATGGCCAGCTGAGCTCTTCTATATATTCTTCTATACATTGTGCAGGGTCTGGTGAGTTTCTCCTGCTAGAAGAACAGAGTTGGCCCTGTATAATGTATTGTTATAAAGTGACAGTGTGTAAAGATGTAACACTGCATTATCCATGGCCAGCTGAGCTCTTATATATATTCTTCTATACATTGTGCAGGGTCTGGTGAGTTTCTCCTGCTAAAAGAACAGAGTTGGCCCTGTATAATGCATTGTTATAAAGTGACAGTGTGTAAAGATGTAACTCTGCATTATCCATGGCCAGCTGAGCTCTTCTATATATTCTTCTATACATTGTGCAGTGCCAGCTGAGCTCTACTAGCTGAATCCACTATACACAATGTATATATAAGTTAGTGACATGAGATGCTCATCTGTTAGTTAATTTTCCATGTGTTACATTACAAACAAACCTTGCTGAAGGGTCCCGCATTCTCAGGCTCCTTTTACCGCACACCTTGCTTTCCACGCGCGAGGGGCCATCAGGGGTCCTGGGGGTGTCAGGACAAGATGCTGTAAATGGGGAAGAAGGAAAAAAAAAGCATTACATGTCACATGTCACAAATCAGAAGACCCCACTCCCGGCTAATATAATCTTAACCCTTTCAGCTATCAATATACAATAAATGTACATTAGTATCAGTCAGACAACAAATCAAGATAAAAGAATTAAAACATAAGCAGCACCGTGCAAGGCCCTCTACTACAGGACAAACACTCTTTAACCACTCAGTGCAGAGATCAAAGTGGCTGCCGGTACCATTTAACAAATTATGGGTTTGGCCTCCACAAGTGAACACAAGATCACTATTGGACAAAAGCACCAAACAAATTGTGGTCGTAAAGGGGTTAAATTGTGTCAATCTGGGGGATCCAAAAACAACGTGAACTTCCAAGCAAAATATATATTTTTTCTAATATTTCTAAGACCCCCCCGCCAGCTTGTATAGATGAGTGGACCCAATAATAACTGTGTGTCCCCTGACTGTAATATCTGACAGAATGGGATTATGTGCTCATGATAGAGAATACTACAGATTATGGGATTATACAATACGGTGTTCTATGAAAGGGTTAAAAGATAAGGTCAAAAAAACTGCAGATTTAACAACAAAACCAGTGCTGGGAAATAGCTATAGCCTTATTCATGAGCCTGCAGGGAATTGAGAAGTGAACTTCATAGTTGAGGGTAAAGTATCAGAGACAGAAAGGTTCTCCCATTCAGCTGGATTTGAGAATTTCTTTGACATTGAGGCGTGCCATCGGCTGATCACTTCCAACGCTGCTTCAAGGCCAATTTCCAATAGTCTACACTTGATTCAATCTAACTAAACAGAACTCATTTGTTTACCGACAATGGTCCTTTACGTTTGAAATTCACTTGTCAATTCCCTCCTCCAAGAATAAAATATATGGTGTAAAGTGAATTAATCCCAGTGAGGTCTGTTCATCAATCACTTGATAAGACCTCAATCAGACATGTTCGGCTACGGGGATTGTATCTGCTGCATAAAATCAATAGTCTTTACCATGTACCCCTGTTAGAGACCCCCGCAGGTAGACCCACCAGAGAGCACTGGGCCGGGACCAGCATTCACCTCTTCTTCCTGTTGGGAAGATTTTTCCAGCTGGATATGAAGTGGGCTCGGGGGGCTGGTGGCGGGAAGGCACCTCTTGCGCGACTTGGCTGCAGATATAACCATCCGAGCGGTTCGGCTCATGGCAGCAGGGCGGCGCTGTTGGGCCGAAGAGCTGGAGAGAACCTGCTGTAATCGATCCTTCAGCTTCTCCTCCCGACTCCTGGAGAGACAAGCGATAGACTCATTGTCACAGGACAACCTTACTGGAGGGGGAAATGCTGATAAACTAGGAGGAGACACCTTCTAAAAGGAAAATAATGCAATAAGACTTCATTCATGAAAGAAGAAATTGCAGGAAATTGACAAGGGAATATCAAACTCAAGGCCAAAGTAGCAGAGGTAGAAAGATTCTCCATTGTTTTGGCCTTAAGTTCCATCAAATCATTAATGAATCTCCAGTACCAAGGATAAAAGGCTACCACGATTAATTTGGGATAACACAGTACGTACCTCCGCCAGAGGGACCAGGAGGTTACCCTTACCGCGTATCCTCGGCTGTGCCCCGAGCACTCAGCTCTCTGAGCGGAGGGGTGGGGAGAGGCGAGGGGCCATCGTCTTGGGAGATATTCTGCGTAATATAAAGATTGTCTCATCACATGACTGCAGAGAATTACCCAGGTGACCAAGGCCTCCCCCCAGCTAAACCCACACGTACCGGGGTCACTGCTGCATCCTGGGTGAGATCCTCTTCACTCCGTGTAGACCGGAGGCGTATGAAGGACAGGCCGAACAAGTCCTGTTTGTTGAAAGGTTGGCTACAGATGATACGCAGCCGGTCCCACTTTTCTATAGCTACTTCACTAATAAAGTCACCTGCAGATAATGACAAAACATCACTAAATATAAACATTTGCCATATTAAACCATCTGTGCGTCCCGTGGATCCTTTCTGTTATACACAGATACCTCCGCAGCCCTTTCTGCATTACAGACGGGGCGACTATTAAATGTTTACAGCATGGCACAGCCAGACAGGGACTTCACTGGAGAAGTATCTAAACTGCTGGGGGCCACGAGGAGGCAAATACACACAAGCACGTTCACTGAAGCATTATCGGGACCGCTCTGATTGTACAGCTCTATCAGAGGGCGGACATGTTGGGTCAGAACCTCTTCCACCAGACCCATCTGATACGGGATTCTAAACAACATGTCTGAGAGAGGGCTCAATAAGACACTTTATTTGGATTGCTCATTAAAGCATTTCTAGTTACGCTGCTTACACTTTATGTAATCTTTCAATTAAATAGAACTTCGTTTTTGACCCACTGCCCTGGACTAGCGTGCTGAAATAACATCCGTTCCGTGCTCCTTCTTCTACTCCAGCACCAACACCTCGTATAAGGCTCTGCCCTCTTCTCACGTTCCCTACTTTCCTGCCATCAGTCCTATATCTTAGAAAAAAGGAAGACAGCGCTACAAAGTAATATTAATAAAAATAAATATAAATGATAAATGTGTAAAAATACACCATAAGAAACACACAATTTGGAGGGTATAAAAATATATAAATTTAATAAATATAAAAATAAATAAAATAGATACACACAGAACCACCTGAGTTGAGGTGGAAATACAGTATACAAATGAATTGAATTGTAATTAAGCAATAAGGATATGCTAGTAACAAATACAAGTAAATACTACAAGGACAAAACCAAATAAAAACAATAGTCACAACAGGTAGATAGTACACACCTTTGAAGAGAGACCGTTTGAGACAATGCTGGACTCAGAGCAGTGAATGAATCCGGAGCGAAGAAAGAAGCCTGGCCAGGTCTTTTCGCAGAGAGAACAGGACGCCAAAAAAGGGACGCGTTTCGAAAAAACTTCTTCAGCCTTTTGGCGTCCATGCTGGACGCCAAAGGCTGAAGAAGTTTTTTCGAAACGCGTCCCTTTTTTGGCGTCCTGTTCTCTCTGCGAAAAGACCTGGCCAGGCTTCTTTCTTCGCTCCGGATTCATTCACTGCTCTGAGTCCAGCATTGTCTCAAACGGTCTCTCTTCAAAGGTGTGTACTATCTACCTGTTGTGACTATTGTTTTTATTTGGTTTTGTCCTTGTAGTATTTACTTGTATTTGTTACTAGCATATCCTTATTGCTTAATTACAATTCAATTCATTTGTATACTGTATTTCCACCTCAACTCAGGTGGTTCTGTGTGTATCTATTTTATTTATTTTTATATTTATTAAATTTATATATTTTTATACCCTCCAAATTGTGTGTTTCTTATGGTGTATTTTTACACATTTATCATTTATATTTATTTTTATTAATATTACTTTGTAGCGCTGTCTTCCTTTTTTCTACATCTTTCTGTCCCTTCACGGTGCTAACCCACTGTGATTTTTTCTGGACTGGCGGCTACCTAAACCATTTTCCTATTGGTTCCAAAATTAGTCAATCTCTCGACATAAGCCAGAAGGGCCCTCTACAGATATCATCTACCTCCGTTTCAATACCTACCATCGGACGGGTTTGTATGTTTTACTACTTTTTTATTTAGTTCACTCACAGGCGCTCGGTATTTATACTTCCTTTAGGTTGTATATCACTCTTTTTTCACAAGTCCTATATCTTCCCATTCCCACTGGCAGCGAATGTCTGGGCAAGTTCACAAACCTTCCTTTGGTGTTTTGGACACAGACTATGGATTACGTATTGAACGGTAATTTGCAGAAGTTACACTAAAATAAATACATAAAAAGGTGGAAAAATGTACCTTGGAGGAAGCAAGGGTTAAACAATACATGTCCTGGTAGAATTAAGTAAACCCGACATGTATCTTAATAGATCCCCGCGGGTTTGCTTTCTGCGGTGTGTCACATGCGAGACACGGCAGGTCCTGGTTGTCGCGTACTGACAAACGTGAGCACGAGCACAGCCAATCAGAGCAGGGGCTCGCCTAGTTAAAGTTCCCCCTGCTGATCCCAGAGAGCAGAGAGAGACGGTCGCCGACCAGATGGCTACCTGCTTCCTATGGAATCATGGCAGCTGCCGGTCAGAGTATATACTAGCTGATGTACTATCAAAAGTACTATCAGAAGTACCTGCCAGTTCATCCTCATACTAGGGACAACTACATTTTTACTTGTGCTTCTATATTAGAAACACAAGTGAAAAATAAAGTTTAGTGTCTCTTTAAGGATGGACTGTTTTCTCACTGTTCTCACTCAGGACAAATGCTGTTTTTACACTTATGCTGTGTTTGTGTTTAGCTGTAATTTTCTCTCTCGGTATAAGATACCATTCATTTGATCATACCATATAATTACCGTATATACTCGAGTATAAGCCACAAAGAACTGGGAAAAAATATTGACTCGAGTATAAGCCTAGGGTGGGAAATGAGGCACCTACTGGTAAATATTGCCCCCAATATACCATTTAATATTCCAGGATATTGCCCCCAATATGCCATTTTAATATGCCAGGATATTGCCCCAATATGCCATTTTAATATGCCAGGATATTGCCCCCAATATGCCAGGATATTGCCCCAATATGCCAGGATATTTCCCCCAATATGCCAGGATATTGCCCCAATATGCCAGGATATTTCCCCCAATATGCCAGGATATTGCCCCAATATGCCAGGATATTGCCCCCAATATGCCAGGATATTGCCCCAATATGCCAGGATATTGCCCCCAATATGCCAGGATATTGCCCCCAATATGCCATGTAATATGCCAGGATATTGCCCCTTAGTATGCTCGTTATGCCACCCTCCTCCCCCCCCCTTCCCCAGACCCCAGTACTTACCTCGTTCCTGCTCTGTCCCCCGGTGCTCTGAAGCTGCGTGGCTGTGAGGGAAGCGTTGTGAGCTCCCCTCCAGCGGCGCGGAACAATAAAGTTTGTTTAAAAAAAAACACACTTTATTGACCGCGCGGCTGGAGGGGAGCGCACAACGCTTCCCTCACAGCCACGCAGCTTCAGAGCACCGGGGGACAGAGCAGGAACGAGGTAAGTTTTAGATCTTCTTTTTTTTTTTTCCCCACCGAATCGAGTATAAGCCGAGGGGGGCATTTTTCAGCACAAAAATTGTGCTGAAAAACTCGGCTTATACTCGAGTATATACGGTAACTAAAAAAAACAACAACACTATTTCTAACCTTTACATTAAAAATCTTTAAAACCTCTACAAAAGCTCATCAAAAACCTGCTAAATAGAATCTAATAATAGAAATAGTCAATGTTTACATTTTTTAGGGCAATAACTAAAAGTAACACATTGCTTTGTCCTAACCATTTTCACCTACAGTGACTTTTTGACCCCATCACCCTAACCCTAAGATAACTCTTATGCTAGGCCTAACCCTACATTTTAGGGTAACTGTCTAGTAACAGCATGACAGAAGTGAACCCTGATCACTTACGAAACGCTTTCCCACAACAGGGCAGCGCTGTTTTGGAACGGCATGCTGCCAACCAATATGGCACCCCGTGATCGCTCCATGAAGGAACCGCGGATCAATCCAGCAATTTGGATGTTACTGGATGCCTCAAATCGTCTGAGCGGCAGGCACAATAATTGATCATCCTCACTGCTCATTTTAACAGAGGATGTTCTCTGAACAGGTCATTGGTGTCTCCTTTTTATGACATCATCTGTGGCTTGGTTTGCAAACAACCTACTTTTCAATGGTAAATGTGTCATTTGCATATCAGTCTACGAAGTGATGTGATAAGCAGCAGACACATTTAAAACATATATATCTCGTATTTGTCATCATTTCTTAGAACAGATTATAGATTGTCAGAGACCCTCTAACCTACGTTACACATAGTACCTGCAGACGTAAAGCCCCTATGGATTGTCAGAGACCCTTTAACCTCTGTTACACATACTACCTGCAGACGTAAAGCCCCTATGGATTGTCAGAGACCCTCTAACCTACGTTACACATAGTACCTGCAGACGTAAAGCCCCTATGGATTGTCAGAGACCCTCTAACCTACGTTACACATAGTACCTGCAGACGTAAAGCCCCTATGGATTGTCAGAGACCCTTTAACCTCTGTTACACATACTACCTGCAGACGTAAAGCCCCTATGGATTGTCAGAGACCCTCTAACCTACGTTACACATAGTACCTGCAGACGTAAAGCCCTTATGGATTGTCAGAGACCCTCTAACCTACGTTACACATAGTACCTGCAGACGTAAAGCCCCTATGGATTGTCAGAGACCCTTTAACCTCTGTTACACATACTACCTGCAGACGTAAAGCCCCTATGGATTGTCAGAGACCCTCTAACCTACGTTACACATAGTACCTGCAGACGTAAAGCCCCTATGGATTGTCAGAGACCCTCTAACCTTCGTTACACATAGTACCTGCAGACGTAAAGCCCCTATGGATTGTCAGAGACCCTCTAACCTACGTTACACATAGTACCTGCAGACGTAAAGCCCCTATGGATTGTCAGAGACCCTTTAACCTCTGTTACACATAGTACCTGCAGACGTAAAGCCCCTATGGATTGTCAGAGACCCTCTAACCTACGTTACACATAGTACCTGCAGACGTAAAGCTCCTATGGATTGTCAGAGACCCTCTAACCTACGTTACACATACTACCTGCAGACGTAAAGCCCTTATGGATTGTCAGAGACCCTCTAACCTACGTTACACATAGTACCTGCAGACGTAAAGCCCCTTTGGATTGTCAGAGATCCTCTAACCTCTGTTACACATAGTACCTGCAGACGTAAAGCCCCTATGGATTGTCAGAGACCCTCTAACCTACGTTACACATACTACCTGCAGACGTAAAGCCCCTTTGGATTGTCAGAGACCCTCTAACCTACGTTACACATAGTACCTGCAGACGTAAAGCCCCTATGGATTGTCAGAGACCCTCTAACCTACGTTACACATAGTACCTGCAGACGTAAAGCCCATATGGTTTGTCAGATGTCAGATCACATATATGGCTCATTACCTTCTTTGAACATTCGGACCCCGCTGCGATTCTTCCCAGATTTGGCGTCGGAAGGGGCCATTAAAATAGAGGTAGGGAGCAGAGTTACAAAGGGTCTATCGGATGGCCAGCTAGAGCGACCCACATCAATCTGAACGAAAGCAGAACCGCTATTACCTGTAACAGAAACAATCAGTAAATGCCAGCGAAACTAGACCCATTCCATATGTGACGGACCCCCTGGTACCCTGACTGGGTACCTCCGTCACAACTCTGCTTCCTTGTATCAGCCACCCCAAGCCACCAGGCAGAACCAGTGCTGTAGATGGAGCTTCCAAATCACCAGACAGGACCAGGAACTTTGAAACCTGACTGTACATTTATTGTACAGTAACAGAGTCTATATTCAGACATAATCCAGTTACTATAACACTCAGCCCACATATTAACATATAATCAAACAGGAACTAAACAGTAATGAACCAGCATTGCTACAGATATAGAAACCACATCATAATTAGTTTAAATCCCACCTAAGCAGCAGACAGGCTGTCTGCACTACAGGGGGTAAACCAGGGCTCGACAAACCCCAGGCGCCAGGTCGCCATGGCGACCAGGAAATTAGACCTGGCGCCTGGGTGCTGTCAGCCTCATGGTCCCCTTGCCGCTGCCATCCGATTTTTCCGCAGCGCGAGGGGGTAAAGTCTGTGCCGATGGCCGATGGCACAGACTGCAAGCTCCGCCCCCTCGCGCAACGCGTGTCTGAGTGCCGGGTGTCGTCACGTGACATCCTGGCCCTCAGCACGCCGACCAACGGAGTTAAGCTGCAGCGTGAATGTCCCCCTCCCCTGCAGTGAGGTAAAGCAGCTGGGAGGGGGACACATCAAGAAGAAACCCCCAAGAAAAGACTGTGTGAGGTGGGTGTGTGTTTGTATGTATTGTAAAGTAGGTGTGTGTGAGGGGTTTGTATATATGGGTGTGTGAGGTGTTTGTATATATGTGTGTGTGAGGTGTTTGTATATATGTGTGTGTGAGGTGTTTGTATATATGTGTGTGTGAGGTGTTTGTATATATGTGTGTGTGAGGTGTTTGTATATATGTGTGTGTGAGGTGTTTGTATATATGTGTGTGTGAGGTGTTTGTATATATGTTTATATGTAAAGTATTTGTGTTTGTATATATGTGTGTGTGTGAGGTGTTTGTATATATGTGTATATGTAAAGTATGTGTGTTTGTATATATGTGTGTGTGAGGTGTTTGTATATATGTGTGTGTGAGTTGTTTGTATATATGTGTGTGTGAGGTGTTTGTGAATATATGTGTGTGTGAGGTGTTTGTGTATATATGTGTGTGTGAGGTGTTTGTGTATATATGTGTGTGTGAGGTGTTTGTGTATATATGTGTGTGTGAGGTGTTTGTGTATATATGTGTGTGTGAGGTGTTTGTATATATGTGTATATGTAAAGTATGTGTGTTTGTATATATGTGAAGTAGGCGTGTGTGTTTATGAATTGTGTTTATGTTTGCGTGATTGTCTGGCTCCTAAAAAAAATGTCTGGCTCCTAAAATCAAAATAAATTTGTCAAGCCCTGGGGTAAACTATCAACCATTGTCCCTGACTCCCCTGTGACCTATTGTGATCAGAGTGGTCTACTCACAGAATTATACATTACACATAAACCAATATACAAACAGAATCTGACTAAATAACCATATTAAACATGGCACATAATCCAGGGTGAGTGAGGATTACAGAGGGCACAATCTGGGTGTATGAGTAAAGTCAGTGAAAAGTGCATCCTTACCCACTGTACCCAAATCCCAATGCCAAGGCCCATTATCTATAGGGAGAAAGCAAGTCATTAGATCTCTCTAAGAGATACACAGGGTGCAGTGTATAGAATGGGTATATTATATATACATAGACACACTGTCTGTCATACAGTACCTATATCAATGTAACTGATCAGACTGGCCTTCTCGAGCTGCAGTTCCACCTTGAGCTGGCAGTTTCGGTCCCTTGGGCAGTTCAGCCAGGGGTGCATCGTGTCCTCATTCAGGAGATTTTCCACTGGATGTTTGGGATCCTGAAACAATTACCACGATGTCAGAGATAGCAACGGAGTATCCACGGGGAGAGACACACATGGGGAGACACACACACACAGGGGTGAGACACACACACACAGGGGTGAGACACACACACACACAGGGGAGAGACACACACACACACAGGGGTGAGACACACACACAGGGGAGAGACATACACAGGGGAGAGACATACACAGGGGTGAGACACACAGGGGAGAGACACACAGGGTAGAGACACACAGTGGAGAGACACACACACACACACAGAGGAGAGTCACACACACAGGGGAGAGAGAGACACACACAGGGGAGAGACAGACACACACAGGGGAGAGAGAGAGAGACACACACAGGGGAGAGAGAGACACACACAGGGGAGAGAGAGACACACACAGGGGAGAGAGAGACACACACAGGGGAGAGAGAGACACACACAGGGGAGAGACAGACACACACAGGGGAGAGAGAGACACACACAGGGGAGAGACAGACACACACAGGGGAGAGACAGACACACACATGGGAGAGACACACACACACAGGGGAGAGACACACACACACACACAGGGGAGAGACACACACACAGGGGAGAGACACACACACAGGGGAGAGACACACACAGGGGAGACACACACAGGGGAGACACACACACAGGGGAGACACAGACAGGGGAGACACACACAGGGGAGACACACACAGGGGAGACACACAGGGGAGACACACACACAGGGGAGACACAGACAGGGGAGACACACACAGGGGAGACACACACAGGGGAGACACACACAGGGGAGACACACACAGGGGAGACACAGACAGGGGAGACACACACACAGGGGAGACACACACACAGGGGAGACACACACACAGGGGAGACACACACACAGGGGAGACACACACACACAGGGGAGACACACACAGGGGAGACACACACAGGTAACAAAAGGCTCGAAGTCACATGTCGAAAAACCCCTTTAACCCCTTAAGGACACATGGCAGGTCATTGACATAAACAAGTGGCGTGGCCAGTTTTTAATTTAAAAACAAACATTAAATTATTCTTTATAAGGAAAAAAATGGCATGAAAGAAAGCCTTAGGTTTCCTTAAAAGAAAACAGTGTATAGTTTATATAAGTCAGTATATAAGGAAAAGACAAATTACAGTTAAACACAGTGACTATGACCCATTAGAGATCCACCTGACTGGTTAGACAAGAACGTGGTCACCAAACAGTGTGACTATAAGACAATGAACTCATTGCTAGCGGCACTCTCCCCCAACAGAGCCACTCTCTCCGCGCTCTCTCCGCGCTCTGGCATTAACTTGGCCTGGTAAAAGCCTGGGAGCCAAGTCCCCGGGTCGGTGGATTCCCTTCTGTCGATTTGAAATCCCCGCCAGCGTTCCAGAGGTCTCTGGCGATTGGTCCCCCGATTAAAGGCCTCCCGTCGCTCGCCTGCGGATTGGTTGCTACCATCTCCGAGACCTCTATCAGCAGAGAGCCGGGAGTGGGTCACCAACGGGCTGGCCGGACTATGACGGGTCAGGGGACAGAGTGGTGTCACCATGTGGACGTTTATGTGAAATTTTAACATGTAATTCTGATTGACCAAGGCTGAGACTAGCCGTCACCCCAGTGACCCAGCCCTTCGGTGACCAGGTTAGCAAGAGAGCTCCTCTAGCAGCCAAACTGAATAAAGGTGAAGCCCGGCCGCTCAAGCCTCTTTTTGGCTACGAGGGGAAAGTAAGAAGTGTAGAGATTGGCTGGTTTAAACCCCGGCCCTTCTTTCATTGGTCGCTCCCTTTCCTGTCAGTGTAGGCTCTAACATGATTGGTTCCTCAGTTAAATGTCCAGAGTTAAAGAGCTTAAAGAACCATGGCCACCCACCCAGCCAGGAATTGTTTGCTCGGGTTGAGCCTCCCCATTCATTGGCTAAAGATTTAAAAGCCCATTTAAAGTACTATAACCACACCCCCTTCGTCCGGATAGGTTGCTCTCATGTCAGTTACCAGTACCGTAAATCACCAAATCCCCATTATCTCACTGTGTGTTATCTGATTAAAGCGGTGTAGAAATATTCTGTAAG